>CANDYQ010000097.1:0-71000 GCA_947425015.1 Pterostichus niger
ATGCAGCTGAAATCTGGGGACTCCAACAACTGAAAACACTGGAAATCACCGTAACGAGATTCATTAAAAATTTACTTCAGTGCCAAAGAAATACGCCGCACTACATGATACGAGCCGAGACTGGCATAGAGCATATAGAAATTATACTAACAAAAAAAGCGCTAAAATGGTTTAAGAAAATACTAGAAATGGAGGAAACAAGATACCCCAAATTAATCTATAACAGACTATTGGCACTCGACAGTAATACTGAAAATAAAATTGAATACAACTGGGCCTCTCAAATCAAAGCTATTCTATTTTCTGTTGGAAAACCTACAATCTGGGAAAACCAAAACATTACAATCCAAGACATAGAAGAAATTACTGGAAAAATTAAAGATAATTTAACAGCGCAAGATATGCAACTAGTATCTACTTCAAAATTTAATGAGTCATACAAGCATATAAAAAATAATTACGAGACAGAAGAATATTTGAACATGAAAATTTCTATAAACAAAGTACGTATCATAGCCCAATTACGGATGGCGAGTAAAAAAATTTTCAACATAACAGTAAATCGCATCAAATATCAAATAAACGCAATGGAATTATGCACAATCTGCAATTTAAATCAGTTTGAAAACTTGGACCACATCTTCCTCCGCTGCCCATGTTACAAATCCTCAAGATCAAGTTTCTTGACAAAATATCTCCCAATCCCAGATACGCCCTACTACACCCTATTAACTAATCTCACTCACACCAAAATCCTGGATATATACTGCTTTGTAACTAACATGTTAAAAATTAGAAGCTTTTGCAGAAATGAATAAGAAAAAACTTGCTGAATTATCTACCCAACTTACAACATTAAATAAACCGAACCTAAAGTAAAATAGTACTAAAGTAAAATAGTACTTAAACAATGTTAAAATATATCATATTTGAAATATCCTTCTTATACAAATTTATACAAATTTTATTATTATATTATACCAATCCCATTGTATGAGTTCTTCTCGAGACAAAAAATATTATTATTATTATTATTATATTATTATACAAATCATAGTTCGACAAATTTAAAACCTATTGAAATTATTAACGGTCATTTAGAAGTAAATTCCCCTCTCGATATCGAACTTGATAAACAAGTTACCCAAGACTACATACAAAAACACAAAGATATTAATCAAAAATTGCAAGATGAAAAATCTAAATTAATAACTAAGATTAATGAAAAAAGAGGAGAACTCCCAGACATCCCTGAAACAGTTTATGTTTAAAACAAACAAAAAGTAAACAAAACTAAATTGCCTAAATTTTAGAAAGAAAAGATAAAAAGGTTAAATAAACCCCTGAAGACAGCGGAAATAGAAACTAACCCCAATGACAAAAAGCAACCTAAAATACACCTTTCCAATATAAGAAGACCCTCGAAAAATTTCTAACAAAAATTCGGATATTCCCTCTGCCTCTCATACTCCCACGGACTAAGTATGAAAGACCTAACACATAATCCAGGACTACTGACAATAAATCTCGGGACCGCAAAACTCCAAAAAAACACACACACATTCATACACTATTACGACTTACAATCACTTTGAACACAGGATGACCATTTAAACAAACAATATGAAAACCTTAAACGAATGCTTAATAATGACAAGACAATTTTTCCCGAATTTGACAATAATAATAACATAATCAATTATAATCGTAATAAAATAAACGAAAAAATTAATCTTTTAACAAAACAAACAGAAAATCCACGAGTGAAAAGAGACTTAATCAACGGCCTCTGAGCTATTATCAAATCAATAACAGGAAATTTAGAAGCAGACGATGATAAACGTTATACACAAATTTTGAATCACTTAAAGGAGAATCAAAATAATTTCAATCACCAAATTAAATATCAATATTCCATCAATCAACAAATGATAGACTATTTTAATAGGACTGTTGACACAATCAGAGAAAATGAAAAATTATTCAAAGCCAAAATCGAACAACTACTTCACATTGTTGTCGGTGGAACTAGAGATCAAGATAAGCTCTTTATAAAAGATATTTTTCAACAATTAAACACTTTATACACTTTAAGTTTTAATATTCTTTAAGATGTCGAAAATTCTTTGTCGTTTTGTAAATTACACACCATACATCCAAGAATTATAAAGTCACACGATCTTCTCACAGAATTAAATAAAATTTCAAAATTTTATAATATTCAGTTACCATTTAATATAAATTCGGAAAATATTCTATTACTAGAAAAAATGCTCTTTTTAAATTGCAAATTATCATCTAACAAAATTACGTATTTTATTGAAATTCCTATAAATTACGAAACGCAATTTGAATTCATTCACCTAATACCGATTCCTACGAAACACAATACTGAATATGTAACTGTTATCCCTAATCAAGAATACTTCTTAAGATCAAATGATGGACAAATTATTATTTAAACACGGAACCTTTGGCAAACCAGTAGTAATCGAAAACTACAAATTTGACTTCAACAAGTCACAAATTCCAAAAATTTCAATTGAACTGAATACCATCAACGAGCTGAAACCAATGAACAAACTCGAAGAATCCATTGACAACTACTTCTTCAACCAGCACGATGTCAACAATATCATCAATTATTCAACCCTAAAACTCTATATAATTCTGATTACAGGTGCTATCTTCCTGCTTGTAATCTTTTTAAAGAGAAAGATCCACAGACGTTCGCTGACAAGACCGAAGTCCAGAGAAGGCATTGAACTTCAACCGAGAACTTCAGCCCCTAAAACGGTCAAGCCCAATTCAAGCGAAGGAGGAGTTAGAAAACGGTGTTCCCACATAAACCGCCGATTCTCCAGCAATATGATTCCAGAATAGTGTAATATCATAACATCCTGGGTAGGATCGTATAAGACTGAACCCAGTCAGATTCTCACTACAGTACGATAAACACATTACTTGTAACAAATCTGTATCTTACTTTTGACTTCTGAAACTGAAAAATATTTAATGTTGTAAAACACTAAAAATGCCATTTTTTAAAAACAGTTATTGCAAATCAATAAATCTAACTTATATATATAAAAAAATCAAAATCGTACCCGGCATTTTTGAGAAATACAAGTAAATTTTTGAGTCGTTTTTTATCAATGATTTGTCCATAAATTTAATAATATTGTAGCGAATACGGCCTTGTTCCCTCTGGAACAATCGATACGTCGTAGTCTGCTCCGCGTTTAGCGCTGTCTCATACGCAATACAGAAACAAGTTCAAATCTGTTCTCTCTGCGTCGTGCTTCTATAGTATTCCAGAAGCTCTGGAATATTGTAGAAGATCTTATTTCAGTATATAAGGGAGAGTTTGTGCCGGCAACGGGCATTCTGTATTTGAAGTGTGAACAGTGCAAGTCGTTGCTCAATACTTTAATGTGAAATAAATATGTGTTTTAAATAAATATTTTGTTAGTGTTTTAATTTTTCGTGTTTTATTTAATAATAAACTTCATTGAACCAGAAAATGTAAAAAACGTTACAATATGTAGATTATTACTACACCTTGAAGTATTGGCATTAAAATTATATATAATTCATCGTAAGTTTCATTCATAAAAACAAAGATATATTATTTGAATGAGATCAACTCAGATCAAGTGTTCTGCAGCTAACTTAAGATTTATTAAGCGGATGTTTCACCTTAAATATGTACGAGTACCAAAAACTAAAAGTGATGATTTGTTGGCATTTATTCGGAGACCGTTATTTTTAACCCATAATACAATTTTGCCAAGATCATCATTTATGAGGTGACATTTCTCTTCCAGTTCTAAAGGACTCACTGTAGCAAATATCTGAGTACCATCAGTATAGGAGTGTGCAGCACATCACTCCATATTCGAACTCATATCAGCAACATACAAAAGGAAAAATAATGGTCCCAAAATAGCTCCAAGAGATACCCCGCAATTTAGAGGAAAAGCTGCAGAGTTATATGTAACTAACTCAGAAGTCATGCTGACTAGAGAAGATCTACCACATAAGTGACTGTATCACCATCTGATTGCGTTGCTCCTTTGTCACTGGTGTCATGATGATGGTTTTTTCGTCGTTGTTCCAACCTTGACTCGCAGTCTTTCGTTGCTCTCCAAACAACCAACTTTTTGTCTCTTAATATTATTATATTTTTAAAATTTATTTGCAATGTTTTTACAGTTGTATACTACCTACCTAATGGTACGTACTTATTCTAATTTGTTTATTTAAACTGTTAAATTATGTTATTTTATCCTAAGGCATTTACATTGTTACATTTATTATATTTTGTGTTTTTCTTTTGTTATTTAGTATTTGAAGTGTTTTATTTACTCCAATGTCCTACTACTTCCAATTTGATTACTCATCACAAATTTTAATATTTTTGGATACAACATTGAATCCACAGATGCTCAATACAGTTGCAACTCACAAAAGCAGTGTCATATGCACTAAAATTCATGAAAGACACTAATTTTAATAACCAAATCACACAGCATGTACCGAGTACTAATGATCCAGCTGCCGATGTATCCAAAAAATAATAATATAGACAAAACCAGTTCTTTCTTTTGTGAAATTTCAGAATTTGTATTATTCAAGTAACATATCTTTGTCATGCATTATTACTATCCACATATAATGTAAAAATTATGTATACAAATAGCATCGGCTTAACTTTGATAAATAAAAGGCATTTTTATTTAATATATGAACTGCAGTATCAGTTCTTTAATACGACTCTGTAGCCATAGAAAAACACATTTACAATTGGAATTGTTTAACAATCACAATTAATATTAATGTTAGTTTCCTTGGAAACTTTACAAAATACGTACGTGCATTACCTATATGTATCTTGCAGTTTAATAAAATGAACAATTTGATTAATTTTCTATGTTCTTGTTTTGGAAGAAAAAAACAAACAAAATCTAAATTCAAGTGTAATAATAACAAAGCACAAAATTCTAAGTATTATACATATACACTTGCAGATCATGGCAGACCGGCTGCGGAAGAAAGTAAGTCATATATAATTTTAATTATTTGAACAAATTAACAGTTTCCTTAATTAGTAGTAATAATAATATTGTTATTATCTTTATAGAAATTAATCAAGATCGAATTATTTTGGAACACGGGTCATTTGGCAAAATTTGCGAGTTTATTTCCTCTCCGAATGACGCGAATATATTTGGAAAGATCGGAGATACAAAATTTCTTGATATTTTAGTCTACAATAGAAAACTTTGGATCGGGAAACCATTGTATCAAAATTGGTTAAATGAAGAAGTAGCGACATTTTTTAGTAGATTTCGGCTTTCATACAAGTTTAAATTTTATGTAATTCTGATCGCTGATAGAAAATTTAGAAGTGAGTCTACACTCTATTTGGAAAATTGTATTAAAATTTTATCTCTATCTACATCAAAAACCATTTTGGAACCGAATGATATGGTGGTTGCGGGTCAAATTGTTAGTTTTATAAATGGATTAATCAAAATTAAAAAGTATCATAACATTTTGACCTCGCTTTCAAAATCATCAAGTGAAGAAGATGAGATTATCAGAAATAAGAACAAAATTTGGGGCGAAAATTTGAAATATGTTAAATCGTTAAAAAAATTTTGTAGCCGGTTTAAAAATTTTTGTTATTTAAAAAAGTTCAAATAAAGTTTAATTTCGAAACTTAGTAAATAATTGTTTCATTACATTTATTTTTAATAACATATTAAACATTAGTCCATCAGTATTGTGATGTAGTCAGCGTTACTGCATTCGATCTCGGAGATCCTGAGTTCACATCTAACTCAAGCCAAAAATATATGAACTACCTCACTGCGCGGCTCGGTTAATCCGAACCCTCTACTGTAATTAGGATTAAGTTCCTGTTATACAGAGTAGCAGAAATAAATAAAAGTAATCAGACTTATTATTTTTAAATTCGTATTACACTTATTAATATTGATATATTTCTTACCTACTGTACAAATGAAAAAGTTTTATTACGATTTACTGAGGCAATTTTTTTAGAACATTAAGGAGAAGGGGCTGTTATTTGGGCAATCCCACTTGCATAATTTTTTTTACTGATTGCAAACAATTATTAGTTAAGACATGAAATTTAAAAGCTTCGATATGGATAAGTGTAGCATTTTACCAGTAGAAAATAAAATAGTTCTGGCAAGACATTGTACAAAATTTATTAGTAGATCATAATTTTCTTTTTCATAATTCTATAAAAAGCGATTTTGTTGATATAAAACACAAAGAGGAATTTCTTAACCCATCGGAAGACGTAAAGATTTGTTCTATATACGAGTATGAACATATTTGAGAAATTAGGATACAAATTATAATAGAATTTTAGAGTCGCAGAAACCGTGAATCAATCTTCTTAAAATATTATCATTAATATAAATTCTGATTTAAGCTGGCCATCAAGTTTCATAGTTAATTCTAAAAACAATATTCTAATTCACTTTTTATCATTACCGCCATGGTAATCGTTAAAAATTATCATTCAAAAATGGTTTTAGAATATGTTCATAACACAGTTTGTGCTGGAAACATTTTTATTCACAATCAGTAATCTGTGAGTTTCCAACCAACAAAACAGATAGGAAGTGAGGCATTGTTTACTTAACTTTTCCAGCTAGCTGGCAAATTTTTTTCCGGCTATCTAATGTCACTTTCCAACCGGTAAAACAACAAATAATTATTTTTATAAAATAAATCAGGCATGCTTTAATTATTATTTATTAGTAATATGGACAGATAACAGAATAACATTATTACCTTTTGAGGAAGATATTCTATAGGTGCATTTTTCAAAAATCGATCTATATCTTCTTGGGTTAAAACGCTTAATTTTTTGCCTTGTTACTACATTCTTTCTTTTCAAAAATGCCTTTAATCTAGTAATTCTTTTGATATCAATATTCTGTTTGCATTGCATTATACGAGATAGACCACACGATGAAAGCTTTCTTTTTTTGGGCATATTCTCCAAGGTATGCAAGGAGAGCCGTTTCGGAGTCAGTAATTTTAATACCTTTGCCCAGACAACAATTACAACATGCTTCATATATCTTTGTTTGATTTCCTCCGGTAGCAAACCTTCAGTAGCTTTTCTCCGCAGCTTCTCGCAGTTCTGGTGGAGTAAACTCTAACTCACTATCAGACATATTTATGAAAATTTTACTTATTACTAGGTAGAGAAAACCAACAAATCTTCAAAACAGTTGAGAACTCAACTGACAGATTCAATAAACATATTGTCAAGTTATCTAGCAACACTATCATAAGTATCTATGTTAAAGCAGACTAAACAAATAATAATAAATCTGTTAAAAAAAAGTTTTAATTAAATTAATATTTAAAACACATATATTACTAACTGATTGTGAATAAAATAGTATACATACCTCGCGGGATGTCCATTCCAGCCTCGCGCTTATATCTAACTCAGCGCTCGGCTGTAATGCAGCATTTCCTGACTCGGTATGTAATATACTATTACACGGCAAAATTATTATTTTGTCATAATTGTTTTTATTACAGATATTAAATATTTCTTTAATAAATTGTTTAACTGGAAAACTGCGGCTGATTTTGAAGTGGGGGAATAAATAATTTAACTTTTTAGTAATTATCAAAGACTCGTCCGGTTATATTTTTGTAAACCTTAATTATAACGATATAATTGATGAGAAGTTTACTTTGTGCCCCTGGACTCATTATGTCCCCTTAGAAGGAAAGATTACATATTTCACATCGTGCAAAGCTACATATCTTTTTTTATATATTATAGAAGACCATATTCTTAAATATAAGTTAGGAAACGGTGTTCCCACAGAAACCGCTGACTCTCCAGCAATAGGATTTCAGAATAGTGTAATATCATATCTTAGAATCATGTAATATCCTGAGTAGGATCGTGTAAGACTGAACCCAGTCAGATTCTCACTCCAGTACGATAAACACATTACTTGTAGCAAAACTGTATCTAACTTTTGACTTCTGAAACTAAAAAATATCTAATGTTGTAAAACACTAAAAATAATTTTTTTTAAAAACATTTATTGCAAATCAATAAATCTAACTGGCGCAGTCGTAGCGTATATCGCAAACGAAACATAAACATTTCGGTTCGTTTCAATGATTTATTCCGAAGAATCAACGTAAAATCAGTGAAAAAACTCTACACGTTTTCAACGAGTGCATCGCGTCACACGAAGAGAACAACGAAGCCCTACTGAACACAGAGCCGAACCGTAGAAGATTCATCCTGTCCTGTTCCTCCATCGTGGAAGAAGCCGTATAGAGCCAATGAAGAACACACTGATTTTCCTGTAAGTAGTGCACATATGACATCTAGACGATAGCTCAGATACAGATTCAGTAAATTCCTCTGACTCACTAATTTATATCCCAAACACACTCCCAATCGATCAATCTCTTATCGATCAAATAAATAACCTACACCTTGACGAAATGGCTGTCCCAGAACTCAAACGTGAATATTTAGACATGATCCCCGAATTTCGAGGTGATGCTAAATTATTAAGTAGATTTATAGAAATTAGCGAAAAAATCGTAAATACATTTTATGATACAACAGACGCAAATAATTTCTAAAACGAGTACTTAATGAGCAGTATTTTGACAAAAATAACAGGAGAATCCGCCGTCAACATTGCCAGTGTAACAATTACTAAATGGCTAGTTTTAAAAACAGCCCTATTAAATACGTACGCAGACAAACGCGATATATACACGTTAAATTTCGAATTATGCGAATTCAAGCAAAATCTAAATGAATCCCCATTTGATTATTACAACAGAGTTATACACTTATTAAATTTTTTCAACCTCCTATACAATTCTACACATAAAAGTAGAAGAACAACCAATTCTAATTGCCTATTTTAGAAATTTTGCGTTAAAAGTCATGTTGAGAGGACTTAGAGAGCCTCTAGGAACATTAATGAGAACTAAGGACCCAAAAGACCTGACTACCGCCCAGAACATGATGACAAACGACTTCCAAATTGACTCTGTTAATAAACAACAACGCAAAAATACGTTCAAACCCAAACAAAACCTTCCCACACAGAATAACAAACCATTTCAACAAAGAAGTTTCCCTCAACTAATGTACAAACCTAATCAAACACACTACACCCCTCAACCACACTACACATACCAACAAAATCATCAACAAATTAAACCAAACACTCAAAACATTTTCAAACCTGATCCAAACAAAAAATTTGCAAAACCGACGCCCATGAGTGTCAGTACTAGCCAATCATTCACACCAAGATCAAGCACAAGTAATTACCGTCCCAAACAATTCCAATCCCAACGAAAACCTGATTTTATTTCGGAAGAACTATTTAATATCGAAGTCAATGAATTACCAAATAACGAAATCGAAGAACAATACTGTGATGAAATCCCGATAATGACGAAAATCATGATCAAGGCGCTTTTTTCCAATAAAAAGCCTCGGAAACGAATTTGAAATTGTGAATTTAACTCATAATTTTAGCGAACTACCATTCATAATATATCCCGAACATAACTTAACAGCTTTGGTAGATACCGGAAGTACACGCTCATTTATTAACCCAAATATTGCACAGAAATATTCTAAAAATAAAATTCAGAATGACTCTTTTCAAATCACAACAGCTCACGGTACTTCAACTGAAAACGCTAGTATTATTTTACCTGCTTCAAACTTGTTGAGCAACCCAGATAAATTATTAAAATACTATCTATTCGATTTCCACAATAACTTTGATGTTTTACTTGGAATAGATAATTTAAAAAAATTTTAAACAATTATTGATTAAAATAATGATAAAATTATAACTCCTACTCAAGATAGAAAAATTCATTTTCATAAGATACTTCCAAAATCTCATTATATAAAAATGCCGCCAAACTCGGAAAAAATAATTAAAATATTTGTTAACAACATAGAGACCGGAAAAGCATTAATACCAGAAACTAAAATAAATAATATAATTATTCCCGAAGGTTTAGCTAAGGTAGATAATTACGAATTATTCTATCCTGCTATTAACACAACCGATAACGAACAAATTTTAGACACTGTAAATTGCGTAAAACTAGAAACACTAAATTATTTTGAAATTCATAATTTAAACTTTGACAAATCCTGTACTGAAAACAATTTAGATATGAGTAAAATAAGAATTGATCATATGAATCAAGAAGAAAAATCCGAAATTATGAAATTATTAAAACAATTCTCTACTATTTTACACGGCGATAATAAATCACTAACATTTACGACTGAAGTTAAACACTTTATCCGAACTATAAACGAAATTCCCGTATACTCAAAAACCTATAGATATCCTGAAGTGCAAAACCAAATCTCAAAAATGCTTGACCAAAAAATAATCTGTCCCTCTTATTCTCCTTGGTCATCCCCAGTGTGGATTGTTTCAAAGAAGATTGACGCATCTGGCAAGAAAAAGTGGAGAATAGCCATAGATTATAGAAAGTTAAATGAGAAAACGAAGGATGACAAGTACCCGATACCAAATATAAACACTTTATTAGACAAACTTGGTAGATGTAATTATTTTTCGACCTTAGATCTCGCGCCCGGATTCCATTAGATTGAGATGACAAAGCAGATATTCAAAAAACTGCTTTCAATACCGAAAATGGGCATTACGAATTCATGAGAATGCCATTTGGCTTGATAAATGCCCCGGCAACTTTCCAACGCGTCATGGATAACGTACTTAGAAATTTAGTAAACGAAATTTGTTTAGTATACTTAGATGACGTCATAATTTCCAGCACAAGCCTCCAAGAGCATATTCAAAATTTAAGAACAGTTTTTGACCGTCTAAAGAAAGCGAACTTAAAAATACAGCTCGACAAATCGGAATTTTTACGGTAGCGTATCTCGGACATGTCGTGACCCATAGCGGAGTTAAACCGAATCCAGATAAAATTCACGCGATCAAAAACTACTCTCTACGAAAACACTGAAACAAATTAAAGCATTTCTAGACCTACTAGGTTATTATCGAAAATTCATTAAAAAAATTACCCAACTGACAAAACCCCTAACTAAATGTCTAAAGAAAGACGCAGAAATTCAACATAACGATCCAGAATATGTTAACTGTTTCAATACTTGCAAAAATCTTCTAATTAACGATCCCATACTCCAATATCCAGATTTTAACAAGCCTTTCAACTTAACCACAGACGCTAGCAATTACGCTATAGGCGCTATCCTGTCCCAAGGTAATATTGATTCCGATCTTCCCATCACCTACGCTAGTCGAACTCTAAATGACTCAGAACAAAACTACAGCACAATTGAAAAAGAATTACTTGCTGTCATGTAGGCTACAAAATATTTTAGACCATATTTGTTTGGCAGAAAATTTAAAATCATTACTGATCATAAACCACTATAATATTTACATTCATTAAAACAACCAAATTTTAAATTAATGCGTTGGAGACTCAAATTAGAAGAGTACGATTACGAAGTTATTCATAAAAAAGGAACATTAAACAAAAACGCTGATGCTCTATCACGAATAGAATAAATTAAATGTCAACACTGTAGACCCCGGTATGAAAAATCTCTTTGAATATGTAGAAACATTTAATGATACTTTTGATCCCAATAATGACACACAATCTATGATTGTTGAACCTGACGAAGATGCCCTAAATTATACTGACACAAACCAAACTATACATTCAAATCCAGAAATTCCTATCATAGGCATTACGATAACAGAATCTGCCGTAAACTATGGCAAAAATCTAATATTTATATCTCAAGTTAAACACTCTCCATGTACACCAAAAGTGCAAAAATGTCATTCTGACAAAATGAGAATTTTAGTGCAATTATCAGAAACAAATTTTGGAAAAAACACGATAAGATTTATTAAAGAATTTGTTGTGTCTAAAGTAAAATATTACTTATATTTCGAGCAACCCTTATACGAACAATTTAGCAACGTATTGCAAAAGTATTTCAAAGACTCTGAAATTAAATTTATTAAGTGTAATACTAAATTAATAGATGTAGAACACCCAGATGAAAGTTTACAAACAATAAAAAATAATCATGAAAGTAAAACAAATCACCGTGGCATTAATGAAGTTTATAATCAAAGAAAAAAGAGATATTACTGGCCTAACCAACATAAAACCATCACAGATTATATTAATCAATGCGAGATATGTTTAGCAGCCAAATACGAAAGAAATCCTGTAAAACCTAAATTAAATATAACTCCGACCCCCAACAAAACATTAGATATTATACGCGCAAGCCTATAAAGTAACATCAATCAACGCTATAGACATAACAAATAAATTAACTAAATTCTTTTCCCATCATGGTATACCAAAATTAATTATATCCGATAACGGACTCGAATTTAAAAATACAGTTGTTAAAGAACTATTATCCTTGCATAAAATTGAAATTCATTTTACTTGCTCACAAAATCCGAACTCGAATGGTTTAGTTGAACGTTTTCACTCAACTTTAATAGAACATATTCGTTTATTTAATATGCAAGACAACTTCAAGAATGAGTCGATAAAAGATAAAATATCACATGCAATTTTAGCATATTATTATACAAATCATAGTTCGACAAATTTAAAACCGATTGAAATTATTAATGGTCATTTAGAAGTAAATTCCCCTCTCGATATCGAACTTGATAAACAAGTTACCCAAGACTATATACAAAAACACAAAGATAAAACTAAAATATCACATGCAATTTTAGCATATTATTATACAAATTAATAAAATCTGTCTTGAACACTTGCACATTGTATGCAGCTGAAATCTGGGGACTCCAACAACTGAAAACACTGGATATCACCGTAACGAGATTCAATAAAAATTTACTTCAGTGCCAAAGAAATACGCCGCACTACATGATACGATCCGAGACTGGCATAGAGCATATAGAAATTATACTAACAAAAAAAGCGCTAAAATGGTTTAAGAAAATACTAGAAATGGAGGAAACAAGATACCCCAAATTAATCTATAACAGACTATTGGCACTCGACAGTAATACTGAAAATAAAATTGAATACAACTGGGCCTCTCAAATCAAAGCTATTCTATTTTCTGTTGGAAAACCTACAATCTGGGAAAACCAAAACATTACAATCCAAGACATAGAAGAAATTACTGGAAAAATTAAAGATAATTTAACAGCGCAAGATATGCAACTAGTATCTACTTCAAAATTTAATGAGTCATACAAGCATATAAAAAATAATTACGAGACAGAAGAATATTTGAACATGAAAATTTCTATAAACAAAGTACGTATCATAGCCCAATTACGGATGGCGAGTAAAAAAATTTTCAACATAACAGTAAATCGCATCAAATATCAAATAAACGCAATGGAATTATGCACAATCTGCAATTTAAATCAGTTTGAAAACTTGGACCACATCTTCCTCCGCTGCCCATGTTACAAATCCTCAAGATCAAGTTTCTTGACAAAATATCTCCCAATCCCAGATACGCCCTACTACACCCTATTAACTAATCTCACTCACACCAAAATCCTGGATATATACTGCTTTGTAACTAACATGTTAAAAATTAGAAGCTTTTGCAGAAATGAATAAGAAAAAACTTGCTGAATTATCTACCCAACTTACAACATTAAATAAACCGAACCTAAAGTAAAATAGTACTAAAGTAAAATAGTACTTAACTTACTTACTTACTTATCCTGACCTCTTCTACCTTTCGGTGTAGAGGAATTGGAGTTAAGTTTTGCCTTTATTACAAAAGTCTTTCCACATTTTCCTGTCCTTTGCTGTCTCTTTGGCACTGTTCCACTCACTATTATTCTTATTTAAAACTCCGACTAATTGCTTGTCCCACGATTTTCTGGGACGACCCCTTCCTTTCTTTTTAACAGTGACCGACCATACTTGCTTTGCTGTTCTTGTGTCTGGCATCCTCACCATATGACCCCACCAGTTTAGCTGCCTTCTTTCTATTAAAGTCTCTAGGGATTCTACACCTAGCCTCTCTCTGATTGACTCATTTTTAAATTTGTCACGTTTTGTTACCCCTAGAATCCTTCTTAAAAACTTCATCTCACATGCTCTCAACATAGATTTGTGCCTGTCTGACAAAATCCAAGACTCTGCTCCAAATAACAAAGCTGGTACAAATACTGTATTATAAACCTTAACTTTCGTTATCTTGTTGACTTCCTTTTTATTTATAAATGACTTTACCAGTGAAAAGTAGATCTTATTTGCAATATTTATTCGGTTATTAATCTCCCTGTCCAAGTAACCATCACTTTGAATCATTGATCCTAGATACTTTATATGTTCTACTTGTTTCATAGCATCGTTTCCAATTTTAATCTGTGCCTCTACTCCAACTTCACCTAGCACCATTATCTCTGATTTTTTAAAATTTATTTTCATGTTGTAGTCATCCAACTCCTTTTTCCAGTGTTTCAGGTATTCTTGCAAGTTTGTCTTGGTTGTTGCACATAATACAAGATCGTCAGCATACAATAGTTCTTTAACTATAACCGGCCGTAAGTTTCTGTAACCTATAGCAACCCCTTTGGTCTTGTTTTTTACCGCTTTGGTTACTTCGTCCATGACTGTAATAAATAATAGCGGACTTAGTATACTTCCTTGCCTGACACCCTTTCTTGTTAGAAATGAATCTGTACAGTAATTATGGAACTTTATTACGTTACTTGTTCTTCTGTATATGGATTGTATAGCTTCTATTAACTTCATTGGAATTCCTCTCCTTTCTAATACGCTCCAGATTTTTGATCTGTCCACTGCATCAAAGGCTTTTTGTATATCTATGGCACAAGTGTATATTTTCTCTCCCTTCTGTATTATTTTTTCACTGATTTGTCTCAATGTGAAAACCCACTCTTGTGTGTTTCTTCCTTTCCTAAAGCCAGCTTGTGTATCTTCTAGTGTTGGTTCTATTAGTTCTCTCAACCTCTTTTCCAGTATCCTTTCATAAATTTTACTGGCTACACATAGTAACGAAATCCCCCTATAATTTTCGCATTCCATTTTGTCGCCTCGCTTATGCAACGGCATAATAATAGCCGTTTCCCATCTACTCGGAATTTTCTTGTCATGCCAACATTTGTTTAAAATTGTTTTTAATGCTGTTTCTCCATCTTCCCCCATTAACTTTAACATTTCGGGTTTAATGCCGTCTATACCTGCGGCCTTTCCATTTTTAAGTAATCTTAATGCATTTTTAACTTCTTCTATCGATATTTCCTCATCAAAGTCTCTACCTGTACTTGACACATCTTCTTTGTCCTTATTCACTTCACTTACTTCTGTATCGTCCGTCCCCTCTAATATATCGCAGAAATACTCTTTCCATCTATTTTTTATATCTTCGTCCTTATTCAACAAATTGCCGTTGTGGTCTTTAACCCAATGAATAGTTACTCCTTTCTCTCGCCTCAGCCCTTTTAACATTGTATACAGTTTTTTTCCGTTCCCTTCACCTCCATTTTCCAATTCATTTCCAAACTTTTCCCATGAATCAGTTTTTGCCATTCTAACTGCATCTTTTACTTTCTTCCTTTGCTTTTGGTATCTAGCATAATCTTCACTTGATTTCGAACTAAGATATTTTTGCCAATAGACTTTTTTAATTTTAATTTCTTTTTTTACTTCACTGTTCCACCATGGCGTCTGCTTTCTCTTATTGGATTTCTTTATCACACCACATACCTTCTCCGCTGCTATCGTTACTGCTACTTCAAAACTATTCCACATTTCATTCAGCTCATTCGATGACCAGCACTTTCTTCTTGACTCCAACTCTTTCCGCACCTCAACTTGATACTTCTTATCGCACTCCTTCTCCAATAGCTTATAACTTCTAATACTTTTAAATTCTACCCGTTCAGGAGAAACTGGAATCGTGTTCTTTTCTTTCCATTTTAACTTTGCTTCAACGAGATAATGATCGCTTCCTATTTCAAATTGTCGTTTCACTCTGACATCTCTAACTTTCTTCCGATCAGTCTTTTTCATTATGAGCAGATCTATAATCGACCTTTCATTTCTACTCTCTACTACCCTTGTGTATTTATGGATGTCAGCATGCTCGTAAAATGTATTAGTTACAAATAAGTCGTTAACAATACAAAAATCAATTATTCTTTGACCATTTGTGTTTAATGTTCTTTCACCATATCTTCCCACTGTTAACTCTGATGTTATTTCGTTATCTCCTACTCTACCATTAAAATCCCCCCCTATAATGAGGGAGTCCCTAGCAGACTCCACGTGTTCTTGTAGACATGACCAAAATGCATCCTTTTCTGCCTTTTTATCTGATTCGTTAGGAGCGTACACTATAATTATCATTACGTTATTAATTTCATTTATTTCATAATGCAACTTCATTATTCTTTCGTTAATGAATTCCCATTTTTTAACTTTATTTAAATTTTCTTTATGAACTAAACAGCCCACTCCAGCTTGTCCCCATGTATGTTTTTCAACTCCTGAATAAAATAAGCCATGGCCACCACTTACTACTTTAAATCCTTTATCTTTTAGTTTGGTTTCTGTGACAAGCATTATTTGCACATTCGCTTTGTTGAACTCTTCGATTAATTCTTCTTCCTTGTTCATTATTCCTCTAATATTCCATATTCCTAATTTCCAATCTTTAATTTCGTTTCCTTTGCTCGTTGTCCTTGCCTTTGCTATGGTCTTTGCTTTGGTTACGTTGGTTGAAGGTTCTAGTTTTTTGATTCCACGACTCCGTTTTGCTGTTTGTCCCAAATGTAGACTATATCATCCATTGTTATTTTTTGATACCCAATTTTAACGCATTTACCGTTTAGCTTCTCCTCTCTTGCAATGCTCCTAATTTCCCTTTGAATTTTTCTTTCTTCCCAAGTGAGGTCATTATCTATGTACATATTAGTATTTTTTAATTTATTTTTGGCTTCCATAATCTTTTGTTTCTCCTCCCAAGTTGCCAATTCCGTTTTTATTAGTTCGTTCTTTGTGCCCTTATTTAAGATAATTACTTGATTGATATTAGCTTTGACTTGCAGTTTTTCTATTAGCCAGTCTGAAACTTCTTCTTTTGTGTTCAGTGGTAACTTTAAGCCTTTTATTATAATATTATTTTTCCTCTTTAGTTTTTCTTCTCTTTCTACATTTCTTTCAAGATTATCTATCCTGTCCATTAAAGTCTTCTTCTCTCTCTTCCAGAATAATTCCTTCTTTTCCATTTCCAATTTTATATCTTTTATCTCTTGTTTCAACAATTCCGTGTTCTCGTCCATTTTCTTTAACATTTTTAGCATCATTTCTTTTAATTCCTCCATATCGTTTACTTCTGTAACCTGATTTTCCGGTATTACTTTGCTAACTACTTTGCTGACTGATTCTTCTTTTTGCAATGCACTTTCTTCACGCCCTCTTTGTTCCGGAGAACGTATAACTCTTTTACTACTTTTAAATATCTTATCGTATTCTTCTTCTTCCTCTTCCTTTTTTCTTTTACTCATTCCCAAAAATCACTTTAAGCACATGGATTTTATTTTCCACACCGTTGGCAACACTGATTTTTTTATTTTACCTAGCGCGCGCCTCTACACCGCGCACGACACTGCCTGCACTACGGACCGCTGAGCTGTCAACCGGCTGCCGGACACGTCAATGTCAAACTTTTGTCGCTATTTCACAAACACTTTAACCTGTTATAAACCTTTTGATCGAAGGTGGAAAGCATACACTTCACTCTCACTTATTAAAAATGACTTTACACACTCGAAAATTATACTATATGTTTCACTATAGCGATAAGTCCCGAGAATTCGAGATACCTAACGGCCACAATGAAAACACAACACACCATACGAATGTTCAAACTCAACAAAATAGTACTAAAGTAAAATAGTACTTAAACAATGTTAAAATATATCATATTTGAAATATCCTTCTTATACAAATTTATACAAATTTTATTATTATATTATACCAATCCCATTGTATGAGTTCTTCTCGAGACAAAAAATATTATTATTATTATTATTATATTATTATACAAATCATAGTTCGACAAATTTAAAACCTATTGAAATTATTAACGGTCATTTAGAAGTAAATTCCCCTCTCGATATCGAACTTGATAAACAAGTTACCCAAGACTATATACAAAAACACAAAGATATTAATCAAAAATTGCAAGATGAAAAATCTAAATTAATAACTAAGATTAATGAAAAAAGAGGAGAACTCCCAGACATCCCTGAAACAGTTTATGTTTAAAACAAACAAAAAGTAAACAAAACTAAATTGCCTAAATTTTAGAAAGAAAAGATAAAAAGGTTAAATAAACCCCTGAAGACAGCGGAAATAGAAACTAACCCCAATGACAAAAAGCAACCTAAAATACACCTTTCCAATATAAGAAGACCCTCGAAAAATTTCTAACAAAAATTCGGATATTCCCTCTGCCTCTCATACTCCCACGGACTAAGTATGAAAGACCTAACACATAATCCAGGACTACTGACAATAAATCTCGGGACCGCAAAACTCCAAAAAAACACACACACATTCATACACTATTACGACTTACAATCACTTTGAACACAGGATGACCATTTAAACAAACAATATGAAAACCTTAAACGAATGCTTAATAATGACAAGACAATTTTTCCCGAATTTGACAATAATAATAACATAATCAATTATAATCGTAATAAAATAAACGAAAAAATTAATCTTTTAACAAAACAAACAGAAAATCCACGAGTGAAAAGAGACTTAATCAACGGCATCTGAGCTATTATCAAATCAATAACAGGAAATTTAGAAGCAGACGATGATAAACGTTATACACAAATTTTGAATCACTTAAAGGAGAATCAAAATAATTTCAATCACCAAATTAAATACCAATATTCCATCAATCAACAAATGATAGACTATTTTAATAGGACTGTTGACACAATCAGAGAAAATGAAAAATTATTCAAAGCCAAAATCGAACAACTACTTCACATTGTTGTCAGTGGAACTAGAGATCAAGATAAGCTCTTTATAAAAGATATTTTTCAACAATTAAACACTTTATATACTTTAAGTTTTAATATTCTTTAAGATGTCGAAAATTCTTTGTCGTTTTGTAAATTACACACCATACATCCAAGAATTATAAAGTCACACGATCTTCTCACAGAATTAAATAAAATTTCAAAATTTTATAATATTCAGTTACCATTTAATATAAATTCGGAAAATATTCTATTACTAGAAAAAATGCTCTTTTTAAATTGCAAATTATCATCTAACAAAATTACGTATTTTATTGAAATTCCTATAAATTACGAAACGCAATTTGAATTCATTCACCTAATACCGATTCCTACGAAACACAATACTGAATATGTAACTGTTATCCCTAATCAAGAATACTTCTTAAGATCAAATGATGGACAAATTATTATTTAAACACGGAACCTTTGGCAAACCAGTAGTAATCGAAAACTACAAATTTGACTTCAACAAGTCACAAATTCCAAAAATTTCAATTGAACTGAATACCATCAACGAGCTGAAACCAATGAACAAACTCGAAGAATCCATTGACAACTACTTCTTCAACCAGCACGATGTCAACAATATCATCAATTATTCAACCCTAATACTCTATATAATTCTGATTACAGGTGCTATCTTCCTGCTTGTAATCTTTTTAAAGAGAAAGATCCACAGACGTTCGCTGACAAGACCGAAGTCCAGAGAAGGCATTGAACTTCAACCGAGAACTTCAGCCCCTAAAACGGTCAAGCCCAATTCAAGCGAAGGAGGAGTTAGAAAACGGTGTTCCCACAGAAACCGCCGATTCTCCAGCAATATGATTCCAGAATAGTGTAATATCATAACATCCTGGGTAGGATCGTATAAGACTGAACCCAGTCAGATTCTCACTACAGTACGATAAACACATTACTTGTAACAAATCTGTATCTAACTTTTGACTTCTGAAACTGAAAAATATTTAATGTTGTAAAACACTAAAAATGCCATTTTTTAAAAACAGTTATTGCAAATCAATAAATCTAACTTATATATATAAAAAAATCAAAATCGTACCCGGCATTTTTGAGAAATACAAGTAAATTTTTGAGTCGTTTTTTATCAATGATTTGTCCATAAATTTAATAATATTGTAGCGAATACGGCCTTGTTCCCTCTGGAACAATCGATACGTCGTAGTCTGCTCCGCGTTTAGCGCTGTCTCATACGCAATACAGAAACAAGTTCAAATCTGTTCTCTCTGCGTCGTGCTTCTATAGTATTCCAGAAGCTCTGGAATATTGTAGAAGATCTTATTTCAGTATATAAGGGAGAGTTTGTGCCGGCAACGGGCATTCTGTATTTGAAGTGTGAACAGTGCAAGTCGTTGCTCAATACTTTAATGTGAAATAAATATGTGTTTTAAATAAATATTTTGTTAGTGTTTTAATTTTTCGTGTTTTATTTAATAATAAACTTCATTGAACCAGAAAATGTAAAAAACGTTACAATATGTAGATTATTACTACACCTTGAAGTATTGGCACAAAGATATATTATTTGAATGAGATCAACTCAGATCAAGTGTTCTGCAGCTAACTTAAGATTTATTAAGCGGATGTTTCACCTTAAATATGTACGAGTACCAAAAACTAAAAGTGATGATTTGTTGGCATTTATTCGGAGACCGTTATTTTTAACCCATAATACAATTTTGCCAAGATCATCATTTATGAGGTGACATTTCTCTTCCAGTTCTAAAGGACTCACTGTAGCAAATATCTGAGTACCATCAGTATAGGAGTGTGCAGCACATCACTCCATATTCGAACTCATATCAGCAACATACAAAAGGAAAAATAATGGTCCCAAAATAGCTCCAAGAGGTACCCCGCAATTTAGAGGAAAAGCTGCAGAGTTATATGTACCTAACTCAGAAGTCATGCTGACTAGAGAAGATCTACCACATAAGTGACTGTATCACCATCTGATTGCGTTGCTCCTTTGTCACTGGTGTCATGATGATGGTTTTTTCGTCGTTGTTCCAACCTTGACTCGCAGTCTTTCGTTGCTCTCCAAACAACCAACTTTTTGTCTCTTAATATTATTATATTTTTCTAATTTATTTGCAATGTTTTTACAGTTGTATACTACCTACCTAATGGTACGTACTTATTCTAATTTGTTTATTTAAACTGTTAAATTATGTTATTTTATCCTAAGGCATTTACATTGTTACATTTATTATATTTTGTGTTTTTTTTTTGTTATTTAGTATTTGAAGTGTTTTATTTACTCCAATGTCCTACTACTTCCAATTTGATTACTCATCACAAATTTTAATATTTTTGGATACAACATTGAATCCACAGATGCTCAATACAGTTGCAACTCACAAAAGCAGTGTCATATGCACTAAAATTCATGAAAGACACTAATTTTAATAACCAAATCACACAGCATGTACCGAGTACTAATGATCCAGCTGCCGATGTATCCAAAAAATAATAATATAGACAAAACCAGTTCTTTCTTTTGTGAAATTTCAGAATTTGTATTATTCAAGTAACATATCTTTGTCATGCATTATTACTATCCACATATAATGTAAAAATTATGTATAAAAATAGCATCGGCTTAACTTTGATAAATAAAAGGCATTTTTATTTAATATATGAACTGCAGTATCAGTTCTTTAATACGACTCTGTAGCCATAGAAAAACACATTTACAATTGGAATTGTTTAACAATAACAATTAATATTAATGTTAGTTTCCTTGGAAACTTTACAAAATACGTACGTGCATTACCTATATGTATCTTGCAGTTTAATAAAATGAACAATTTTATTAATTTTCTATGTTCTTGTTTTGGAAGAAAAAAACAAACAAAATCTAAATTCAAGTGTAATAATAACAAAGCACAAAATTCTAAGTATTATACATATACACTTGCAGATCATGGCAGACCGGCTGCGGAAGAAAGTAAGTCATATATAATTTTAATTATTTGAACAAATTAACAGTTTCTCTGAATTAGTAGTAATAATAATATTGTTATTATCTTTATAGAAATTAATCAAGATCGAATTATTTTGGAACACGGGTCATTTGGCAAAATTTGCGAGTTTATTTCCTCTCCGAATGACGCGAATATATTTGGAAAGATCGGAGAAACAAAATTTCTTGATATTTTAGTCTACAATAGAAAACTTTGGATCGGGAAACCATTGTATCAAAATTGGTTAAATGAAGAAGTAGCGACATTTTTTAGTAGATTTCGGCTTTCATACAAGTTTAAATTTTATGTAATTCTGATCGCTGATAGAAAATTTAGAAGTGAGTCTACACTCTATTTGGAAAATTGTATTAAAATTTTATCTCTATCTACATCAAAAACCATTTTGGAACCGAATGATATGGTGGTTGCGGGTCAAATTGTTAGTTTTATAAATGGATTAATCAAAATTAAAAAGTATCATAACATTTTGACCTCGCTTTCAAAATCATCAAGTGAAGAAGATGAGATTATCAGAAATAAGAACAAAATTTGGGGCGAAAATTTGAAATATGTTAAATCGTTAAAAAAATTTTGTAGCCGGTTTAAAAATTTTTGTTATTTAAAAAAGTTCAAATAAAGTTTAATTTCGAAACTTAGTAAATAATTGTTTCATTACATTTATTTTTAATAACATATTAAACATTAGTCCATCAGTATTGTGATGTAGTCAGCGTTACTGCATTCGATCTCGGAGATCCTGAGTTCACATCTAACTCAAGCCAAAAATATATGAACTACCTCACTGCGCGGCTCGGTTAATCCGAACCCTCTACTGTAATTAGGATTAAGTTCCTGTTATACAGAGTAGCAGAAATAAATAAAAGTAATCAGACTTATTATTTTTAAATTCGTATTACACTTATTAATATTGATATATTTCTTACCTACTGTACAAATGAAAAAGTTTTATTACGATTTACTGAGGCAATTTTTTTAGAACATTAAGGAGAAGGGGCTGTTATTTGGGCAATCCCACTTGCATAATTTTTTTTACTGATTGCAAACAATTATTAGTTAAGACATGAAATTTAAAAGCTTCGATATGGATAAGTGTAGCATTTTACCAGTAGAAAATAAAATAGTTCTGGCAAGACATTGTACAAAATTTATTAGTAGATCATAATTTTCTTTTTCATAATTCTATAAAAAGCGATTTTGTTGATATAAAACACAAAGAGGAATTTCTTAACCCATCGGAAGACGTAAAGATTTGTTCTATATACGAGTATGAACATATTTGAGAAATTAGGATACAAATTATAATAGAATTTTAGAGTCGCAGAAACCGTGAATCAATCTTCTTAAAATATTATCATTAATATAAATTCTGATTTAAGCTGGCCATCAAGTTTCATAGTTAATTCTAAAAACAATATTCTAATTCACTTTTTATCATTACCGCCATGGTAATCGTTAAAAATTATCATTCAAAAATGGTTTTAGAATATGTTCATAACACAGTTTGTGCTGGAAACATTTTTATTCACAATCAGTAATCTGTGAGTTTCCAACCAACAAAACAGATAGGAAGTGAGGCATTGTTTACTTAACTTTTCCAGCTAGCTGGCAAATTTTTTTCCGGCTATCTAATGTCACTTTCCAACCGGTAAAACAACAAATAATTATTTTTATAAAATAAATCAGGCATGCTTTAATTATTATTTATTAGTAATATGGACAGATAACAGAATAACATTATTACCTTTTGAGGAAGATATTCTATAGGTGCATTTTTCAAAAATCGATCTATATCTTCTTGGGTTAAAACGCTTAATTTTTTGCCTTGTTACTACATTCTTTCTTTTCAAAAATGCCTTTAATCTAGTAATTCTTTTGATATCAATATTCTGTTTGCATTGCATTATACGAGATAGACCACATGATGAAAGCTTTCTTTTTTTGGGCATATTCTCCAAGGTATGCAAGGAGAGCCGTTTCGGAGTCAGTAATTTTAATACCTTTGCCCAGACAACAATTACAACATGCTTCATATATCTTTGTTTGATTTCCTCCGGTAGCAAACCTTCAGTAGCTTTTCTCCGCAGCTTCTCGCAGTTCTGGTGGAGTAAACTCTAACTCACTATCAGACATATTTATGAAAATTTTACTTATTACTAGGTAGAGAAAACCAACAAATCTTCAAAACAGTTGAGAACTCAACTGACAGATTCAATAAACATATTGTCAAGTTATCTAGCAACACTATCATAAGTATCTATGTTAAAGCAGACTAAACAAATAATAATAAATCTGTTAAAAAAAAGTTTTAATTAAATTAATATTTAAAACACATATATTACTAACTGATTGTGAATAAAATAGTATACATACCTCGCGGGATGTCCATTCCAGCCTCGCGCTTATATCTAACTCAGCGCTCGGCTGTAATGCAGCATTTCCTGACTCGGTATGTAATATACTATTACACGGCAAAATTATTATTTTGTCATAATTGTTTTTATTACAGATATTAAATATTTCTTTAATAAATTGTTTAACTGGAAAACTGCGGCTGATTTTGAAGTGGGGGAATAAATAATTTAACTTTTTAGTAATTATCAAAGACTCGTCCGGTTATATTTTTGTAAACCTTAATTATAACGATATAATTGATGAGAAGTTTACTTTGTGCCCCTGGACTCATTATGTCCCCTTAGAAGGAAAGATTACATATTTCACATCGTGCAAAGCTACATATCTTTTTTTATATATTATAGAGGACCATATTCTTAAATATAAGTTAGGAAACGGTGTTCCCACAGAAACCGCTGACTCTCCAGCAATAGGATTTCAGAATAGTGTAATATCATATCTTAGAATCATGTAATATCCTGGGTAGGATCGTGTAAGACTGAACCCAGTCAGATTCTCACTCCAGTACGATAAACACATTACTTGTAGCAAAACTGTATCTAACTTTTGACTTCTGAAACTAAAAAATATCTAATGTTGTAAAACACTAAAAATAATTTTTTTTAAAAACATTTATTGCAAATCAATAAATCTAACTGGCGCAGTCGTAGCGTATATCGCAAACGAAACATAAACATTTCAGTTCGTTTCAATGATTTATTCCGAAGAATCAACGTAAAATCAGTGAAAAAACTCTACACGTTTTCAACGAGTGCATCGCGTCACACGAAGAGAACAACGAAGCCCTACTGAACACAGAGCCGAACCGTAGAAGATTCATCCTGTCCTGTTCCTCCATCGTGGAAGAAGCCGTATAGAGCCAATGAAGAACACACTGATTTTCCTGTAAGTAGTGCACATATGACATCTAGACGATAGCTCAGATACAGATTCAGTAAATTCCTCTGACTCACTAATTTATATCCCAAACACACTCCCAATCGATCAATCTCTTATCGATCAAATAAATAACCTACACCTTGACGAAATGGCTGTCCCAGAACTCAAACGTGAATATTTAGACATGATCCCCGAATTTCGAGGTGATGCTAAATTATTAAGTAGATTTATAGAAATTAGCGAAAAAATCGTAAATACATTTTATGATACAACAGACGCAAATAATTTCTAAAACGAGTACTTAATGAGCAGTATTTTGACAAAAATAACAGGAGAATCCGCCGTCAACATTGCCAGTGTAACAATTACTAAATGGCTAGTTTTAAAAACAGCCCTATTAAATACGTACGCAGACAAACGCGATATATACACGTTAAATTTCGAATTATGCGAATTCAAGCAAAATCTAAATGAATCCCCATTTGATTATTACAACAGAGTTATACACTTATTAAATTTTTTCAACCTCCTATACAATTCTACACATAAAAGTAGAAGAACAACCAATTCTAATTGCCTATTTTAGAAATTTTGCGTTAAAAGTCATGTTGAGAGGACTTAGAGAGCCTCTAGGAACATTAATGAGAACTAAGGACCCAAAAAACCTGACTACCGCCCAGAACATGATGACAAACGACTTCCAAATTGACTCTGTCAATAAACAACAACGCAAAAATACGTTCAAACCCAAACAAAACCTTCCCACACAGAATAACAAACCATTCCAACAAAGAAGTTTCCCTCAACTAATGTACAAACCTAATCAAACACACTACACCCCTCAACCACACTACACATACCAACAAAATCATCAACAAATTAAACCAAACACTCAAAACATTTTCAAACCTGATCCAAACAAAAAATTTGCAAAACCGACGCCCATGAGTGTCAGTACTAGCCAATCATTCACACCAAGATCAAGCACAAGTAATTACCGTCCCAAACAATTCCAATCCCAACGAAAACCTGATTTTATTTCGGAAGAACTATTTAATATCGAAGTCAATGAATTACCAAATAACGAAATCGAAGAACAATACTGTGATGAAATCCCGATAATGACGAAAATCATGATCAAGGCGCTTTTTTCCAATAAAAAGCTTCGGAAACGAATTTGAAATTGTGAATTTAACTCATAATTTTAGCGAACTACCATTCATAATATATCCCGAACATAACTTAATAGCTTTGGTAGATACCGGAAGTACACGCTCATTTATTAACCCAAATATTGCACAGAAATATTCTAAAAATAAAATTCAGAATGACTCTTTTCAAATCACAACAGCTCACGGTACTTCAACTGAAAACGCTAGTATTATTTTACCTGCTTCAAACTTGTTGAGCAACCCAGATAAATTATTAAAATACTATCTATTCGATTTCCACAATAACTTTGATGTTTTACTTGGAATAGATAATTTAAAAAAATTTAAACAATTATTGATTAAAATAATGATAAAATTATAACTCCTACTCAAGATAGAAAAATTCATTTTCATAAGATACTTCCAAAATCTCATTATATAAAAATGCCGCCAAACTCGGAAAAAATAATTAAAATATTTGTTAACAACATAGAGACCGGAAAAGCATTAATACCAGAAACTAAAATAAATAATATAATTATTCCCGAAGGTTTAGCTAAGGTAGATAATTACGAATTATTCTATCCTGCTATTAACACAACCGATAACGAACAAATTTTAGACACTGTAAATTGCGTAAAACTAGAAACACTAAATTATTTTGAAATTCATAATTTAAACTTTGACAAATCCTGTACTGAAAACAATTTAGATATGAGTAAAATAAGAATTGATCATATGAATCAAGAAGAAAAATCCGAAATTATGAAATTATTAAAACAATTCTCTACTATTTTACACGGCGATAATAAATCACTAACATTTACGACTGAAGTTAAACACTTTATCCGAACTATAAACGAAATTCCCGTATACTCAAAAACCTATAGATATCCTGAAGTGCAAAACCAAATCTCAAAAATGCTTGACCAAAAAATAATCTGTCCCTCTTATTCTCCTTGGTCATCCCCAGTGTGGATTGTTCCAAAGAAGATTGACGCATCTGGCAAGAAAAAGTGGAGAATAGCCATAGATTATAGAAAGTTAAATGAATAAACGAAGGATGACAAGTACCCGATACCAAATATAAACACTTTATTAGACAAACTTGGTAGATGTAATTATTTTTCGACCTTAGATCTCGCGCCCGGATTCCATTAGATTGAGATGACAAAGCAGATATTCAAAAAACTGCTTTCAATACCGAAAATGGGCATTACGAATTCATGAGAATGCCATTTGGCTTGATAAATGCCCCGGCAACTTTCCAACGCGTCATGGATAACGTACTTAGAAATTTAGTAAACGAAATTTGTTTAGTATACTTAGATGACGTCATAATTTCCAGCACAAGCCTCCAAGAGCATATTCAAAATTTAAGAACAGTTTTTGACCGTCTAAAGAAAGCGAACTTAAAAATACAGCTCGACAAATCGGAATTTTTACGGTAGCGTATCTCGGACATGTCGTGACCCATAGCGGAGTTAAACCGAATCCAGATAAAATTCACGCGATCAAAAACTACTCTCTACGAAAACACTGAAACAAATTAAAGCATTTCTAGACCTACTAGGTTATTATCGAAAATTCATTAAAAAAATTACCCAACTGACAAGACCCCTTACTAAATGTCTAAAGAAAGACGCAGAAATTCAACATAACGATCCAGAATATGTTAACTGTTTCAATACTTGCAAAAATCTTCTAATTAACGATCCCATACTCCAATATCCAGATTTTAACAAGCCTTTCAACTTAACCACAGACGCTAGCAATTACGCTATAGGCGCTATCCTGTCCCAAGGTAATATTGATTCCGATCTTCCCATCACCTACGCTAGTCGAACTCTAAATGACTCAGAACAAAACTACAGCACAATTGAAAAAGAATTACTTGCTGTCATGTAGGCTACAAAATATTTTAGACCATATTTGTTTGGCAGAAAATTTAAAATCATTACTGATCATAAACCACTATAATATTTACATTCATTAAAACAACCAAATTTTAAATTAATGCGTTGGAGACTCAAATTAGAAGAGTACGATTACGAAGTTATTCATAAAAAAGGAACATTAAACAAAAACGCTGATGCTCTATCACGAATAGAATAAATTAAATGTCAACACTGTAGACCCCGGTATGAAAAATCTCTTTGAATATGTAGAAACATTTAATGATACTTTTGATCCCAATAATGACACACAATCTATGATTGTTGAACCTGACGAAGATGCCCTAAATTATACTGACACAAACCAAACTATACATTCAAATCCAGAAATTCCTATCATAGGCATTACGATAACAGAATCTGCCGTAAACTATGGCAAAAATCTAATATTTATATCTCAAGTTAAACACTCTCCATGTACACCAAAAGTGCAAAAATGTCATTCTGACAAAATGAGAATTTTAGTGCAATTATCAGAAACAAATTTTGGAAAAAACACGATAAGATTTATTAAAGAATTTGTTGTGTCTAAAGTAAAATATTACTTATATTTCGAGCAACCTTTATACGAACAATTTAGCAACGTATTGCAAAAGTATTTCAAAGACTCTGAAATTAAATTTATTAAGTGTAATACTAAATTAATAGATGTAGAACACCCAGATGAAAGTTTACAAACAATAAAAAATAATCATGAAAGTAAAACAAATCACCGTGGCATTAATGAAGTTTATAATCAAAGAAAAAAGAGATATTACTGGCCTAACCAACATAAAACCATCACAGATTATATTAATCAATGCGAGATATGTTTAGCAGCCAAATACGAAAGAAATCCTGTAAAACCTAAATTAAATATAACTCCGACCCCCAACAAAACATTAGATATTATACGCGCAAGCCTATAAAGTAACATCAATCAACGCTATAGACATAACAAATAAATTAACTAAATTCTTTTCCCATCATGGTATACCAAAATTAATTATATCCGATAACGGACTCGAATTTAAAAATACAGTTGTTAAAGAACTATTATCCTTGCATAAAATTGAAATTCATTTTACTTGCTCACAAAATCCGAACTCGAATGGTTTAGTTGAACGTTTTCACTCAACTTTAATAGAACATATTCGTTTATTTAATATGCAAGACAACTTCAAGAATGAGTCGATAAAAGATAAAATATCACATGCAATTTTAGCATATTATTATACAAATCATAGTTCGACAAATTTAAAACCGATTGAAATTATTAATGGTCATTTAGAAGTAAATTCCCCTCTCGATATCGAACTTGATAAACAAGTTACCCAAGACTATATACAAAAACACAAAGATAAAACTAAAATATCACATGCAATTTTAGCATATTATTATACAAATTAATAAAATCTGTCTTGAACACTTGCACATTGTATGCAGCTGAAATCTGGGGACTCCAACAACTGAAAACACTGGAAATCACCGTAACGAGATTCAATAAAAATTTACTTCAGTGCCAAAGAAATACGCCGCACTACATGATACGAGCCGAGACTGGCATAGAGCATATAGAAATTATACTAACAAAAAAAGCGCTAAATTGGTTTAAGAAAATACTAGAAATGGAGGAAACAAGATACCCCAAATTAATCTATAACAGACTATTGGCACTCGACAGTAATACTGAAAATAAAATTGAATACAACTGGGCCTCTCAAATCAAAGCTATTCTATTTTCTGTTGGAAAACCTACAATCTGGGAAAACCAAAACATTACAATCCAAGACATAGAAGAAATTACTGGAAAAATTAAAGATAATTTAACAGCGCAAGATATGCAACTAGTATCTACTTCAAAATTTAATGAGTCATACAAGCATATAAAAAATAATTACGAGACAGAAGAATATTTGAACATGAAAATTTCTATAAACAAAGTACGTATCATAGCCCAATTACGGATGGCGAGTAAAAAAATTTTCAACATAACAGTAAATCGCATCAAATATCAAATAAACGCAATGGAATTATGCACAATCTGCAATTTAAATCAGTTTGAAAACTTGGACCACATCTTCCTCCGCTGCCCATGTTACAAATCCTCAAGATCAAGTTTCTTGACAAAATATCTCCCAATCCCAGATACGCCCTACTACACCCTATTAACTAATCTCACTCACACCAAAATCCTGGATATATACTGCTTTGTAACTAACATGTTAAAAATTAGAAGCTTTTGCAGAAATGAATAAGAAAAAACTTGCTGAATTATCTACCCAACTTACAACATTAAATAAACCGACCCGAAAGTAAAATAGTACTAAAGTAAAATAGTACTTAAACAATGTTAAAATATATCATATTTGAAATATCCTTCTTATACAAATTTATACAAATTTTATTATTATATTATACCAATCCCATTGTATGAGTTCTTCTTGAGACAAAAAATATTATTATTATTATTATTATATTATTATACAAATCATAGTTCGACAAATTTAAAACCTATTGAAATTATTAACGGTCATTTAGAAGTAAATTCCCCTCTCGATATCGAACTTGATAAACAAGTTACCCAAGACTACATACAAAAACACAAAGATATTAATCAAAAATTGCAAGATGAAAAATCTAAATTAATAACTAAGATTAATGAAAAAAGAGGAGAACTCCCAGACATCCCTGAAATAGTTTATGTTTAAAACAAACAAAAAGTAAACAAAACTAAATTGCCTAAATTTTAGAAAGAAAAGATAAAAAGGTTAAATAAACCCCTGAAGACAGCGGAAATAGAAACTAACCCCAATGACAAAAAGCAACCTAAAATACACCTTTCCAATATAAGAAGACCCTCGAAAAATTTCTAACAAAAATTCGGATATTCCCTCTGCCTCTCATACTCCCACGGACTAAGTATGAAAGACCTAACACATAATCCAGGACTACTGACAATAAATCTCGGGACCGCAAAACTCCAAAAAAACACACACACATTCATACACTATTACGACTTACAATCACTTTGAACACAGGATGACCATTTAAACAAACAATATGAAAACCTTAAACGAATGCTTAATAATGACAAGAGAATTTTTCCCGAATTTGACAATAATAATAACATAATCAATTATAATCGTAATAAAATAAACGAAAAAATTAATCTTTTAACAAAACAAACAGAAAATCCACGAGTGAAAAGAGACTTAATCAACGGCATCTGAGCTATTATCAAATCAATAACAGGAAATTTAGAAGCAGACGATGATAAACGTTATACACAAATTTTGAATCACTTAAAGGAGAATCAAAATAATTTCAATCACCAAATTAAATACCAATATTCCATCAATCAACAAATGATAGACTATTTTAATAGGACTGTTGACACAATCAGAGAAAATGAAAAATTATTCAAAGCCAAAATCGAACAACTACTTCACATTGTTGTCAGTGGAACTAGAGATCAAGATAAGCTCTTTATAAAAGATATTTTTCAACAATTAAACACTTTATATACTTTAAGTTTTAATATTCTTTAAGATGTCGAAAATTCTTTGTCGTTTTGTAAATTACACACCATACATCCAAGAATTATAAAGTCACACGATCTTCTCACAGAATTAAATAAAATTTCAAAATTTTATAATATTCAGTTACCATTTAATATAAATTCGGAAAATATTCTATTACTAGAAAAAATGCTCTTTTTAAATTGCAAATTATCATCTAACAAAATTACGTATTTTATTGAAATTCCTATAAATTACGAAACGCAATTTGAATTCATTCACCTAATACCGATTCCTACGAAACACAATACTGAATATGTAACTGTTATCCCTAATCAAGAATACTTCTTAAGATCAAATGATGGACAAATTATTATTTAAACACGGAACCTTTGGCAAACCAGTAGTAATCGAAAACTACAAATTTGACTTCAACAAGTCACAAATTCCAAAAATTTCAATTGAACTGAATACCATCAACGAGCTGAAACCAATGAACAAACTCGAAGAATCCATTGACAACTACTTCTTCAACCAGCACGATGTCAACAATATCATCAATTATTCAACCCTAATACTCTATATAATTCTGATTACAGGTGCTATCTTCCTGCTTGTAATCTTTTTAAAGAGAAAGATCCACAGACGTTCGCTGACAAGACCGAAGTCCAGAGAAGGCATTGAACTTCAACCGAGAACTTCAGCCCCTAAAACGGTCAAGCCCAATTCAAGCGAAGGAGGAGTTAGAAAACGGTGTTCCCACAGAAACCGCCGATTCTCCAGCAATATGATTCCAGAATAGTGTAATATCATAACATCCTGGGTAGGATCGTATAAGACTGAACCCAGTCAGATTCTCACTACAGTACGATAAACACATTACTTGTAACAAATCTGTATCTAACTTTTGACTTCTGAAACTGAAAAATATTTAATGTTGTAAAACACTAAAAATGCCATTTTTTAAAAACAGTTATTGCAAATCAATAAATCTAACTTATATATATAAAAAAATCAAAATCGTACCCGGCATTTTTGAGAAATACAAGTAAATTTTTGAGTCGTTTTTTATCAATGATTTGTCCATAAATTTAATAATATTGTAGCGAATACGGCCTTGTTCCCTCTGGAACAATCGATACGTCGTAGTCTGCTCCGCGTTTAGCGCTGTCTCATACGCAATACAGAAACAAGTTCAAATCTGTTCTCTCTGCGTCGTGCTTCTATAGTATTCCAGAAGCTCTGGAATATTGTAGAAGATCTTATTTCAGTATATAAGGGAGAGTTTGTGCCGGCAACGGGCATTCTGTATTTGAAGTGTGAACAGTGCAAGTCGTTGCTCAATACTTTAATGTGAAATAAATATGTGTTTTAAATAAATATTTTGTTAGTGTTTTAATTTTTCGTGTTTTATTTAATAATAAACTTCATTGAACCAGAAAATGTAAAAAACGTTACAATATGTAGATTATTACTACACCTTGAAGTATTGGCATTAAAATTATATATAATTCATCGTAAGTTTCATTCATAAAAACAAAGATATATTATTTGAATGAGATCAACTCAGATCAAGTGTTCTGCAGCTAACTTAAGATTTATTAAGCGGATGTTTCACCTTAAATATGTACGAGTACCAAAAACTAAAAGTGATGATTTGTTGGCATTTATTCGGAGACCGTTATTTTTAACCCATAATACAATTTTGCCAAGATCATCATTTATGAGGTGACATTTCTCTTCCAGTTCTAAAGGACTCACTGTAGCAAATATCTGAGTACCATCAGTATAGGAGTGTGCAGCACATCACTCCATATTCGAACTCATATCAGCAACATACAAAAGGAAAAATAATGGTCCCAAAATAGCTCCAAGAGATACCCCGCAATTTAGAGGAAAAGCTGCAGAGTTATATGTAACTAACTCAGAAGTCATGCTGACTAGAGAAGATCTACCACATAAGTGACTGTATCACCATCTGATTGCGTTGCTCCTTTGTCACTGGTGTCATGATGATGGTTTTTTCGTCGTTGTTCCAACCTTGACTCGCAGTCTTTCGTTGCTCTCCAAACAACCAACTTTTTGTCTCTTAATATTATTATATTTTTAAAATTTATTTGCAATGTTTTTACAGTTGTATACTACCTACCTAATGGTACGTACTTATTCTAATTTGTTTATTTAAACTGTTAAATTATGTTATTTTATCCTAAGGCATTTACATTGTTACATTTATTATATTTTGTGTTTTTTTTTTGTTATTTAGTATTTGAAGTGTTTTATTTACTCCAATGTCCTACTACTTCCAATTTGATTACTCATCACAAATTTTAATATTTTTGGATACAACATTGAATCCACAGATGCTCAATACAGTTGCAACTCACAAAAGCAGTGTCATATGCACTAAAATTCATGAAAGACACTAATTTTAATAACCAAATCACACAGCATGTACCGAGTACTAATGATCCAGCTGCCGATGTATCCAAAAAATAATAATATAGACAAAACCAGTTCTTTCTTTTGTGAAATTTCAGAATTTGTATTATTCAAGTAACATATCTTTGTCATGCATTATTACTATCCACATATAATATAAAAATTATGTATAAAAATAGCATCGGCTTAACTTTGATAAATAAAAGGCATTTTTATTTAATATATGAACTGCAGTATCAGTTCTTTAATACGACTCTGTAGCCATAGAAAAACACATTTACAATTGGAATTGTTTAACAATCACAATTAATATTAATATTAGTTTCCTTGGAAACTTTACAAAATACGTACGTGCATTACCTATATGTATCTTGCAGTTTAATCAAATGAACAATTTTATTAATTTTCTATGTTCTTGTTTTGGAAGAAAAAAACAAACAAAATCTAAATTCAAGTGTAATAATAACAAAGCACAAAATTCTAAGTATTATACATATACACTTGCAGATCATGGCAGACCGGCTGCGGAAGAAAGTAAGTCATATATAATTTTAATTATTTGAACAAATTAACAGTTTCTCTGAATTAGTAGTAATAATAATATTGTTATTATCTTTATAGAAATTAATCAAGATCGAATTATTTTGGAACACGGGTCATTTGGCAAAATTTGCGAGTTTATTTCCTCTCCGAATGACGCGAATATATTTGGAAAGATCGGAGATACAAAATTTCTTGATATTTTAGTCTACAATAGAAAACTTTGGATCGGGAAACCATTGTATCAAAATTGGTTAAATGAAGAAGTAGCGACATTTTTTAGTAGATTTCGGCTTTCATACAAGTTTAAATTTTATGTAATTCTGATCGCTGATAGAAAATTTAGAAGTGAGTCTACACTGTATTTGGAAAATTGTATTAAAATTTTATCTCTATCTACATCAAAAACCATTTTGGAACCGAATGATATGGTGGTTGCGGGTCAAATTGTTAGTTTTATAAATGGATTAATCAAAATTAAAAAGTATCATAACATTTTGACCTCGCTTTCAAAATCATCAAGTGAAGAAGATGAGATTATCAGAAATAAGAACAAAATTTGGGGCGAAAATTTGAAATATGTTAAATCGTTCAAAAAATTTTGTAGCCGGTTTAAAAATTTTTGTTATTTAAAAAAGTTCAAATAAAGTTTAATTTCGAAACTTAGTAAATAATTGTTCATTACATTTATTTTTAATAACATATTAAACATTAGTCCATCAGTATTGTGATGTAGTCAGCGTTACTGCATTCGATCTCGGAGATCCTGAGTTCACATCTAACTCAAGCCAAAAATATATGAACTACCTCACTGCGCGGCTCGGTTAATCCGAACCCTCTACTGTAATTAGGATTAAGTTCCTGTTATACAGAGTAGCAGAAATAAATAAAAGTAATCAGACTTATTATTTTTAAATTCGTATTACACTTATTAATATTGATATATTTCTTACCTACTGTACAAATGAAAAAGTTTTATTACGATTTACTGAGGCAATTTTTTTAGAACATTAAGGAGAAGGGGCTGTTATTTGGGCAATCCCACTTGCATAATTTTTTTTACTGATTGCAAACAATTATTAGTTAAGACATGAAATTTAAAAGCTTCGATATGGATAAGTGTAGCATTTTACCAGTAGAAAATAAAATAGTTCTGGCAAGACATTGTACAAAATTTATTAGTAGATCATAATTTTCTTTTTCATAATTCTATAAAAAGCGATTTTGTTGATATAAAACACAAAGAGGAATTTCTTAACCCATCGGAAGACGTAAAGATTTGTTCTATATACGAGTATGAACATATTTGAGAAATTAGGATACAAATTATAATAGAATTTTAGAGTCGCAGAAACCGTGAATCAATCTTCTTAAAATATTATCATTAATATAAATTCTGATTTAAGCTGGCCATCAAGTTTCATAGTTAATTCTAAAAACAATATTCTAATTCACTTTTTATCATTACCGCCATGGTAATCGTTAAAAATTATCATTCAAAAATGGTTTTAGAATATGTTCATAACACAGTTTGTGCTGGAAACATTTTTATTCACAATCAGTAATCTGTGAGTTTCCAACCAACAAAACAGATAGGAAGTGAGGCATTGTTTACTTAACTTTTCCAGCTAGCTGGCAAATTTTTTTCCGGCTATCTAATGTCACTTTCCAACCGGTAAAACAACAAATAATTATTTTTATAAAATAAATCAGGCATGCTTTAATTATTATTTATTAGTAATATGGACAGATAACAGAATAACATTATTACCTTTTGAGGAAGATATTCTATAGGTGCATTTTTCAAAAATCGATCTATATCTTCTTGGGTTAAAACGCTTAATTTTTTGCCTTGTTACTACATTCTTTCTTTTCAAAAATGCCTTTAATCTAGTAATTCTTTTGATATCAATATTCTGTTTGCATTGCATTATACGAGATAGACCACACGATGAAAGCTTTCTTTTTTTGGGCATATTCTCCAAGGTATGCAAGGAGAGCCGTTTCGGAGTCAGTAATTTTAATACCTTTGCCCAGACAACAATTACAACATGCTTCATATATCTTTGTTTGATTTCCTCCGGTAGCAAACCTTCAGTAGCTTTTCTCCGCAGCTTCTCGCAGTTCTGGTGGAGTAAACTCTAACTCACTATCAGACATATTTATGAAAATTTTACTTATTACTAGGTAGAGAAAACCAACAAATCTTCAAAACAGTTGAGAACTCAACTGACAGATTCAATAAACATATTGTCAAGTTATCTAGCAACACTATCATAAGTATCTATGTTAAAGCAGACTAAACAAATAATAATAAATCTGTTAAAAAAAAGTTTTAATTAAATTAATATTTAAAACACATATATTACTAACTGATTGTGAATAAAATAGTATACATACCTCGCGGGATGTCCATTCCAGCCTCGCGCTTATATCTAACTCAGCGCTCGGCTGTAATGCAGCATTTCCTGACTCGGTATGTAATATACTATTACACGGCAAAATTATTATTTTGTCATAATTGTTTTTATTACAGATATTAAATATTTCTTTAATAAATTGTTTAACTGGAAAACTGCGGCTGATTTTGAAGTGGGGGAATAAATAATTTAACTTTTTAGTAATTATCAAAGACTCGTCCGGTTATATTTTTGTAAACCTTAATTATAACGATATAATTGATGAGAAGTTTACTTTGTGCCCCTGGACTCATTATGTCCCCTTAGAAGGAAAGATTACATATTTCACATCGTGCAAAGCTACATATCTTTTTTTATATATTATAGAAGACCATATTCTTAAATATAAGTTAGGAAACGGTGTTCCCACAGAAACCGCTGACTCTCCAGCAATAGGATTTCAGAATAGTGTAATATCATATCTTAGAATCATGTAATATCCTGAGTAGGATCGTGTAAGACTGAACCCAGTCAGATTCTCACTCCAGTACGATAAACACATTACTTGTAGCAAAACTGTATCTAACTTTTGACTTCTGAAACTAAAAAATATCTAATGTTGTAAAACACTAAAAATAATTTTTTTTAAAAACATTTATTGCAAATCAATAAATCTAACTGGCGCAGTCGTAGCGTATATCGCAAACGAAACATAAACATTTCGGTTCGTTTCAATGATTTATTCCGAAGAATCAACGTAAAATCAGTGAAAAAACTCTACACGTTTTCAACGAGTGCATCGCGTCACACGAAGAGAACAACGAAGCCCTACTGAACACAGAGCCGAACCGTAGAAGATTCATCCTGTCCTGTTCCTCCATCGTGGAAGAAGCCGTATAGAGCCAATGAAGAACACACTGATTTTCCTGTAAGTAGTGCACATATGACATCTAGACGATAGCTCAGATACAGATTCAGTAAATTCCTCTGACTCACTAATTTATATCCCAAACACACTCCCAATCGATCAATCTCTTATCGATCAAATAAATAACCTACACCTTGACGAAATGGCTGTCCCAGAACTCAAACGTGAATATTTAGACATGATCCCCGAATTTCGAGGTGATGCTAAATTATTAAGTAGATTTATAGAAATTAGCGAAAAAATCGTAAATACATTTTATGATACAACAGACGCAAATAATTTCTAAAACGAGTACTTAATGAGCAGTATTTTGACAAAAATAACAGGAGAATCCGCCGTCAACATTGCCAGTGTAACAATTACTAAATGGCTAGTTTTAAAAACAGCCCTATTAAATACGTACGCAGACAAACGCGATATATACACGTTAAATTTCGAATTATGCGAATTCAAGCAAAATCTAAATGAATCCCCATTTGATTATTACAACAGAGTTATACACTTATTAAATTTTTTCAACCTCCTATACAATTCTACACATAAAAGTAGAAGAACAACCAATTCTAATTGCCTATTTTAGAAATTTTGCGTTAAAAGTCATGTTGAGAGGACTTAGAGAGCCTCTAGGAACATTAATGAGAACTAAGGACCCAAAAGACCTGACTACCGCCCAGAACATGATGACAAACGACTTCCAAATTGACTCTGTTAATAAACAACAACGCAAAAATACGTTCAAACCCAAACAAAACCTTCCCACACAGAATAACAAACCATTTCAACAAAGAAGTTTCCCTCAACTAATGTACAAACCTAATCAAACACACTACACCCCTCAACCACACTACACATACCAACAAAATCATCAACAAATTAAACCAAACACTCAAAACATTTTCAAACCTGATCCAAACAAAAAATTTGCAAAACCGACGCCCATGAGTGTCAGTACTAGCCAATCATTCACACCAAGATCAAGCACAAGTAATTACCGTCCCAAACAATTCCAATCCCAACGAAAACCTGATTTTATTTCGGAAGAACTATTTAATATCGAAGTCAATGAATTACCAAATAACGAAATCGAAGAACAATACTGTGATGAAATCCCGATAATGACGAAAATCATGATCAAGGCGCTTTTTTCCAATAAAAAGCCTCGGAAACGAATTTGAAATTGTGAATTTAACTCATAATTTTAGCGAACTACCATTCATAATATATCCCGAACATAACTTAACAGCTTTGGTAGATACCGGAAGTACACGCTCATTTATTAACCCAAATATTGCACAGAAATATTCTAAAAATAAAATTCAGAATGACTCTTTTCAAATCACAACAGCTCACGGTACTTCAACTGAAAACGCTAGTATTATTTTACCTGCTTCAAACTTGTTGAGCAACCCAGATAAATTATTAAAATACTATCTATTCGATTTCCACAATAACTTTGATGTTTTACTTGGAATAGATAATTTAAAAAAATTTTAAACAATTATTGATTAAAATAATGATAAAATTATAACTCCTACTCAAGATAGAAAAATTCATTTTCATAAGATACTTCCAAAATCTCATTATATAAAAATGCCGCCAAACTCGGAAAAAATAATTAAAATATTTGTTAACAACATAGAGACCGGAAAAGCATTAATACCAGAAACTAAAATAAATAATATAATTATTCCCGAAGGTTTAGCTAAGGTAGATAATTACGAATTATTCTATCCTGCTATTAACACAACCGATAACGAACAAATTTTAGACACTGTAAATTGCGTAAAACTAGAAACACTAAATTATTTTGAAATTCATAATTTAAACTTTGACAAATCCTGTACTGAAAACAATTTAGATATGAGTAAAATAAGAATTGATCATATGAATCAAGAAGAAAAATCCGAAATTATGAAATTATTAAAACAATTCTCTACTATTTTACACGGCGATAATAAATCACTAACATTTACGACTGAAGTTAAACACTTTATCCGAACTATAAACGAAATTCCCGTATACTCAAAAACCTATAGATATCCTGAAGTGCAAAACCAAATCTCAAAAATGCTTGACCAAAAAATAATCTGTCCCTCTTATTCTCCTTGGTCATCCCCAGTGTGGATTGTTTCAAAGAAGATTGACGCATCTGGCAAGAAAAAGTGGAGAATAGCCATAGATTATAGAAAGTTAAATGAGAAAACGAAGGATGACAAGTACCCGATACCAAATATAAACACTTTATTAGACAAACTTGGTAGATGTAATTATTTTTCGACCTTAGATCTCGCGCCCGGATTCCATTAGATTGAGATGACAAAGCAGATATTCAAAAAACTGCTTTCAATACCGAAAATGGGCATTACGAATTCATGAGAATGCCATTTGGCTTGATAAATGCCCCGGCAACTTTCCAACGCGTCATGGATAACGTACTTAGAAATTTAGTAAACGAAATTTGTTTAGTATACTTAGATGACGTCATAATTTCCAGCACAAGCCTCCAAGAGCATATTCAAAATTTAAGAACAGTTTTTGACCGTCTAAAGAAAGCGAACTTAAAAATACAGCTCGACAAATCGGAATTTTTACGGTAGCGTATCTCGGACATGTCGTGACCCATAGCGGAGTTAAACCGAATCCAGATAAAATTCACGCGATCAAAAACTACTCTCTACGAAAACACTGAAACAAATTAAAGCATTTCTAGACCTACTAGGTTATTATCGAAAATTCATTAAAAAAATTACCCAACTGACAAAACCCCTAACTAAATGTCTAAAGAAAGACGCAGAAATTCAACATAACGATCCAGAATATGTTAACTGTTTCAATACTTGCAAAAATCTTCTAATTAACGATCCCATACTCCAATATCCAGATTTTAACAAGCCTTTCAACTTAACCACAGACGCTAGCAATTACGCTATAGGCGCTATCCTGTCCCAAGGTAATATTGATTCCGATCTTCCCATCACCTACGCTAGTCGAACTCTAAATGACTCAGAACAAAACTACAGCACAATTGAAAAAGAATTACTTGCTGTCATGTAGGCTACAAAATATTTTAGACCATATTTGTTTGGCAGAAAATTTAAAATCATTACTGATCATAAACCACTATAATATTTACATTCATTAAAACAACCAAATTTTAAATTAATGCGTTGGAGACTCAAATTAGAAGAGTACGATTACGAAGTTATTCATAAAAAAGGAACATTAAACAAAAACGCTGATGCTCTATCACGAATAGAATAAATTAAATGTCAACACTGTAGACCCCGGTATGAAAAATCTCTTTGAATATGTAGAAACATTTAATGATACTTTTGATCCCAATAATGACACACAATCTATGATTGTTGAACCTGACGAAGATGCCCTAAATTATACTGACACAAACCAAACTATACATTCAAATCCAGAAATTCCTATCATAGGCATTACGATAACAGAATCTGCCGTAAACTATGGCAAAAATCTAATATTTATATCTCAAGTTAAACACTCTCCATGTACACCAAAAGTGCAAAAATGTCATTCTGACAAAATGAGAATTTTAGTGCAATTATCAGAAACAAATTTTGGAAAAAACACGATAAGATTTATTAAAGAATTTGTTGTGTCTAAAGTAAAATATTACTTATATTTCGAGCAACCCTTATACGAACAATTTAGCAACGTATTGCAAAAGTATTTCAAAGACTCTGAAATTAAATTTATTAAGTGTAATACTAAATTAATAGATGTAGAACACCCAGATGAAAGTTTACAAACAATAAAAAATAATCATGAAAGTAAAACAAATCACCGTGGCATTAATGAAGTTTATAATCAAAGAAAAAAGAGATATTACTGGCCTAACCAACATAAAACCATCACAGATTATATTAATCAATGCGAGATATGTTTAGCAGCCAAATACGAAAGAAATCCTGTAAAACCTAAATTAAATATAACTCCGACCCCCAACAAAACATTAGATATTATACGCGCAAGCCTATAAAGTAACATCAATCAACGCTATAGACATAACAAATAAATTAACTAAATTCTTTTCCCATCATGGTATACCAAAATTAATTATATCCGATAACGGACTCGAATTTAAAAATACAGTTGTTAAAGAACTATTATCCTTGCATAAAATTGAAATTCATTTTACTTGCTCACAAAATCCGAACTCGAATGGTTTAGTTGAACGTTTTCACTCAACTTTAATAGAACATATTCGTTTATTTAATATGCAAGACAACTTCAAGAATGAGTCGATAAAAGATAAAATATCACATGCAATTTTAGCATATTATTATACAAATCATAGTTCGACAAATTTAAAACCGATTGAAATTATTAATGGTCATTTAGAAGTAAATTCCCCTCTCGATATCGAACTTGATAAACAAGTTACCCAAGACTATATACAAAAACACAAAGATAAAACTAAAATATCACATGCAATTTTAGCATATTATTATACAAATTAATAAAATCTGTCTTGAACACTTGCACATTGTATGCAGCTGAAATCTGGGGACTCCAACAACTGAAAACACTGGATATCACCGTAACGAGATTCAATAAAAATTTACTTCAGTGCCAAAGAAATACGCCGCACTACATGATACGATCCGAGACTGGCATAGAGCATATAGAAATTATACTAACAAAAAAAGCGCTAAAATGGTTTAAGAAAATACTAGAAATGGAGGAAACAAGATACCCCAAATTAATCTATAACAGACTATTGGCACTCGACAGTAATACTGAAAATAAAATTGAATACAACTGGGCCTCTCAAATCAAAGCTATTCTATTTTCTGTTGGAAAACCTACAATCTGGGAAAACCAAAACATTACAATCCAAGACATAGAAGAAATTACTGGAAAAATTAAAGATAATTTAACAGCGCAAGATATGCAACTAGTATCTACTTCAAAATTTAATGAGTCATACAAGCATATAAAAAATAATTACGAGACAGAAGAATATTTGAACATGAAAATTTCTATAAACAAAGTACGTATCATAGCCCAATTACGGATGGCGAGTAAAAAAATTTTCAACATAACAGTAAATCGCATCAAATATCAAATAAACGCAATGGAATTATGCACAATCTGCAATTTAAATCAGTTTGAAAACTTGGACCACATCTTCCTCCGCTGCCCATGTTACAAATCCTCAAGATCAAGTTTCTTGACAAAATATCTCCCAATCCCAGATACGCCCTACTACACCCTATTAACTAATCTCACTCACACCAAAATCCTGGATATATACTGCTTTGTAACTAACATGTTAAAAATTAGAAGCTTTTGCAGAAATGAATAAGAAAAAACTTGCTGAATTATCTACCCAACTTACAACATTAAATAAACCGAACCTAAAGTAAAATAGTACTAAAGTAAAATAGTACTTAACTTACTTACTTACTTATCCTGACCTCTTCTACCTTTCGGTGTAGAGGAATTGGAGTTAAGTTTTGCCTTTATTACAAAAGTCTTTCCACATTTTCCTGTCCTTTGCTGTCTCTTTGGCACTGTTCCACTCACTATTATTCTTATTTAAAACTCCGACTAATTGCTTGTCCCACGATTTTCTGGGACGACCCCTTCCTTTCTTTTTAACAGTGACCGACCATACTTGCTTTGCTGTTCTTGTGTCTGGCATCCTCACCATATGACCCCACCAGTTTAGCTGCCTTCTTTCTATTAAAGTCTCTAGGGATTCTACACCTAGCCTCTCTCTGATTGACTCATTTTTAAATTTGTCACGTTTTGTTACCCCTAGAATCCTTCTTAAAAACTTCATCTCACATGCTCTCAACATAGATTTGTGCCTGTCTGACAAAATCCAAGACTCTGCTCCAAATAACAAAGCTGGTACAAATACTGTATTATAAACCTTAACTTTCGTTATCTTGTTGACTTCCTTTTTATTTATAAATGACTTTACCAGTGAAAAGTAGATCTTATTTGCAATATTTATTCGGTTATTAATCTCCCTGTCCAAGTAACCATCACTTTGAATCATTGATCCTAGATACTTTATATGTTCTACTTGTTTCATAGCATCGTTTCCAATTTTAATCTGTGCCTCTACTCCAACTTCACCTAGCACCATTATCTCTGATTTTTTAAAATTTATTTTCATGTTGTAGTCATCCAACTCCTTTTTCCAGTGTTTCAGGTATTCTTGCAAGTTTGTCTTGGTTGTTGCACATAATACAAGATCGTCAGCATACAATAGTTCTTTAACTATAACCGGCCGTAAGTTTCTGTAACCTATAGCAACCCCTTTGGTCTTGTTTTTTACCGCTTTGGTTACTTCGTCCATGACTGTAATAAATAATAGCGGACTTAGTATACTTCCTTGCCTGACACCCTTTCTTGTTAGAAATGAATCTGTACAGTAATTATGGAACTTTATTACGTTACTTGTTCTTCTGTATATGGATTGTATAGCTTCTATTAACTTCATTGGAATTCCTCTCCTTTCTAATACGCTCCAGATTTTTGATCTGTCCACTGCATCAAAGGCTTTTTGTATATCTATGGCACAAGTGTATATTTTCTCTCCCTTCTGTATTATTTTTTCACTGATTTGTCTCAATGTGAAAACCCACTCTTGTGTGTTTCTTCCTTTCCTAAAGCCAGCTTGTGTATCTTCTAGTGTTGGTTCTATTAGTTCTCTCAACCTCTTTTCCAGTATCCTTTCATAAATTTTACTGGCTACACATAGTAACGAAATCCCCCTATAATTTTCGCATTCCATTTTGTCGCCTCGCTTATGCAACGGCATAATAATAGCCGTTTCCCATCTACTCGGAATTTTCTTGTCATGCCAACATTTGTTTAAAATTGTTTTTAATGCTGTTTCTCCATCTTCCCCCATTAACTTTAACATTTCGGGTTTAATGCCGTCTATACCTGCGGCCTTTCCATTTTTAAGTAATCTTAATGCATTTTTAACTTCTTCTATCGATATTTCCTCATCAAAGTCTCTACCTGTACTTGACACATCTTCTTTGTCCTTATTCACTTCACTTACTTCTGTATCGTCCGTCCCCTCTAATATATCGCAGAAATACTCTTTCCATCTATTTTTTATATCTTCGTCCTTATTCAACAAATTGCCGTTGTGGTCTTTAACCCAATGAATAGTTACTCCTTTCTCTCGCCTCAGCCCTTTTAACATTGTATACAGTTTTTTTCCGTTCCCTTCACCTCCATTTTCCAATTCATTTCCAAACTTTTCCCATGAATCAGTTTTTGCCATTCTAACTGCATCTTTTACTTTCTTCCTTTGCTTTTGGTATCTAGCATAATCTTCACTTGATTTCGAACTAAGATATTTTTGCCAATAGACTTTTTTAATTTTAATTTCTTTTTTTACTTCACTGTTCCACCATGGCGTCTGCTTTCTCTTATTGGATTTCTTTATCACACCACATACCTTCTCCGCTGCTATCGTTACTGCTACTTCAAAACTATTCCACATTTCATTCAGCTCATTCGATGACCAGCACTTTCTTCTTGACTCCAACTCTTTCCGCACCTCAACTTGATACTTCTTATCGCACTCCTTCTCCAATAGCTTATAACTTCTAATACTTTTAAATTCTACCCGTTCAGGAGAAACTGGAATCGTGTTCTTTTCTTTCCATTTTAACTTTGCTTCAACGAGATAATGATCGCTTCCTATTTCAAATTGTCGTTTCACTCTGACATCTCTAACTTTCTTCCGATCAGTCTTTTTCATTATGAGCAGATCTATAATCGACCTTTCATTTCTACTCTCTACTACCCTTGTGTATTTATGGATGTCAGCATGCTCGTAAAATGTATTAGTTACAAATAAGTCGTTAACAATACAAAAATCAATTATTCTTTGACCATTTGTGTTTAATGTTCTTTCACCATATCTTCCCACTGTTAACTCTGATGTTATTTCGTTATCTCCTACTCTACCATTAAAATCCCCCCCTATAATGAGGGAGTCCCTAGCAGACTCCACGTGTTCTTGTAGACATGACCAAAATGCATCCTTTTCTGCCTTTTTATCTGATTCGTTAGGAGCGTACACTATAATTATCATTACGTTATTAATTTCATTTATTTCATAATGCAACTTCATTATTCTTTCGTTAATGAATTCCCATTTTTTAACTTTATTTAAATTTTCTTTATGAACTAAACAGCCCACTCCAGCTTGTCCCCATGTATGTTTTTCAACTCCTGAATAAAATAAGCCATGGCCACCACTTACTACTTTAAATCCTTTATCTTTTAGTTTGGTTTCTGTGACAAGCATTATTTGCACATTCGCTTTGTTGAACTCTTCGATTAATTCTTCTTCCTTGTTCATTATTCCTCTAATATTCCATATTCCTAATTTCCAATCTTTAATTTCGTTTCCTTTGCTCGTTGTCCTTGCCTTTGCTATGGTCTTTGCTTTGGTTACGTTGGTTGAAGGTTCTAGTTTTTTGATTCCACGACTCCGTTTTGCTGTTTGTCCCAAATGTAGACTATATCATCCATTGTTATTTTTTGATACCCAATTTTAACGCATTTACCGTTTAGCTTCTCCTCTCTTGCAATGCTCCTAATTTCCCTTTGAATTTTTCTTTCTTCCCAAGTGAGGTCATTATCTATGTACATATTAGTATTTTTTAATTTATTTTTGGCTTCCATAATCTTTTGTTTCTCCTCCCAAGTTGCCAATTCCGTTTTTATTAGTTCGTTCTTTGTGCCCTTATTTAAGATAATTACTTGATTGATATTAGCTTTGACTTGCAGTTTTTCTATTAGCCAGTCTGAAACTTCTTCTTTTGTGTTCAGTGGTAACTTTAAGCCTTTTATTATAATATTATTTTTCCTCTTTAGTTTTTCTTCTCTTTCTACATTTCTTTCAAGATTATCTATCCTGTCCATTAAAGTCTTCTTCTCTCTCTTCCAGAATAATTCCTTCTTTTCCATTTCCAATTTTATATCTTTTATCTCTTGTTTCAACAATTCCGTGTTCTCGTCCATTTTCTTTAACATTTTTAGCATCATTTCTTTTAATTCCTCCATATCGTTTACTTCTGTAACCTGATTTTCCGGTATTACTTTGCTAACTACTTTGCTGACTGATTCTTCTTTTTGCAATGCACTTTCTTCACGCCCTCTTTGTTCCGGAGAACGTATAACTCTTTTACTACTTTTAAATATCTTATCGTATTCTTCTTCTTCCTCTTCCTTTTTTCTTTTACTCATTCCCAAAAATCACTTTAAGCACATGGATTTTATTTTCCACACCGTTGGCAACACTGATTTTTTTATTTTACCTAGCGCGCGCCTCTACACCGCGCACGACACTGCCTGCACTACGGACCGCTGAGCTGTCAACCGGCTGCCGGACACGTCAATGTCAAACTTTTGTCGCTATTTCACAAACACTTTAACCTGTTATAAACCTTTTGATCGAAGGTGGAAAGCATACACTTCACTCTCACTTATTAAAAATGACTTTACACACTCGAAAATTATACTATATGTTTCACTATAGCGATAAGTCCCGAGAATTCGAGATACCTAACGGCCACAATGAAAACACAACACACCATACGAATGTTCAAACTCAACAAAATAGTACTAAAGTAAAATAGTACTTAAACAATGTTAAAATATATCATATTTGAAATATCCTTCTTATACAAATTTATACAAATTTTATTATTATATTATACCAATCCCATTGTATGAGTTCTTCTCGAGACAAAAAATATTATTATTATTATTATTATATTATTATACAAATCATAGTTCGACAAATTTAAAACCTATTGAAATTATTAACGGTCATTTAGAAGTAAATTCCCCTCTCGATATCGAACTTGATAAACAAGTTACCCAAGACTATATACAAAAACACAAAGATATTAATCAAAAATTGCAAGATGAAAAATCTAAATTAATAACTAAGATTAATGAAAAAAGAGGAGAACTCCCAGACATCCCTGAAACAGTTTATGTTTAAAACAAACAAAAAGTAAACAAAACTAAATTGCCTAAATTTTAGAAAGAAAAGATAAAAAGGTTAAATAAACCCCTGAAGACAGCGGAAATAGAAACTAACCCCAATGACAAAAAGCAACCTAAAATACACCTTTCCAATATAAGAAGACCCTCGAAAAATTTCTAACAAAAATTCGGATATTCCCTCTGCCTCTCATACTCCCACGGACTAAGTATGAAAGACCTAACACATAATCCAGGACTACTGACAATAAATCTCGGGACCGCAAAACTCCAAAAAAACACACACACATTCATACACTATTACGACTTACAATCACTTTGAACACAGGATGACCATTTAAACAAACAATATGAAAACCTTAAACGAATGCTTAATAATGACAAGACAATTTTTCCCGAATTTGACAATAATAATAACATAATCAATTATAATCGTAATAAAATAAACGAAAAAATTAATCTTTTAACAAAACAAACAGAAAATCCACGAGTGAAAAGAGACTTAATCAACGGCATCTGAGCTATTATCAAATCAATAACAGGAAATTTAGAAGCAGACGATGATAAACGTTATACACAAATTTTGAATCACTTAAAGGAGAATCAAAATAATTTCAATCACCAAATTAAATACCAATATTCCATCAATCAACAAATGATAGACTATTTTAATAGGACTGTTGACACAATCAGAGAAAATGAAAAATTATTCAAAGCCAAAATCGAACAACTACTTCACATTGTTGTCAGTGGAACTAGAGATCAAGATAAGCTCTTTATAAAAGATATTTTTCAACAATTAAACACTTTATATACTTTAAGTTTTAATATTCTTTAAGATGTCGAAAATTCTTTGTCGTTTTGTAAATTACACACCATACATCCAAGAATTATAAAGTCACACGATCTTCTCACAGAATTAAATAAAATTTCAAAATTTTATAATATTCAGTTACCATTTAATATAAATTCGGAAAATATTCTATTACTAGAAAAAATGCTCTTTTTAAATTGCAAATTATCATCTAACAAAATTACGTATTTTATTGAAATTCCTATAAATTACGAAACGCAATTTGAATTCATTCACCTAATACCGATTCCTACGAAACACAATACTGAATATGTAACTGTTATCCCTAATCAAGAATACTTCTTAAGATCAAATGATGGACAAATTATTATTTAAACACGGAACCTTTGGCAAACCAGTAGTAATCGAAAACTACAAATTTGACTTCAACAAGTCACAAATTCCAAAAATTTCAATTGAACTGAATACCATCAACGAGCTGAAACCAATGAACAAACTCGAAGAATCCATTGACAACTACTTCTTCAACCAGCACGATGTCAACAATATCATCAATTATTCAACCCTAATACTCTATATAATTCTGATTACAGGTGCTATCTTCCTGCTTGTAATCTTTTTAAAGAGAAAGATCCACAGACGTTCGCTGACAAGACCGAAGTCCAGAGAAGGCATTGAACTTCAACCGAGAACTTCAGCCCCTAAAACGGTCAAGCCCAATTCAAGCGAAGGAGGAGTTAGAAAACGGTGTTCCCACAGAAACCGCCGATTCTCCAGCAATATGATTCCAGAATAGTGTAATATCATAACATCCTGGGTAGGATCGTATAAGACTGAACCCAGTCAGATTCTCACTACAGTACGATAAACACATTACTTGTAACAAATCTGTATCTAACTTTTGACTTCTGAAACTGAAAAATATTTAATGTTGTAAAACACTAAAAATGCCATTTTTTAAAAACAGTTATTGCAAATCAATAAATCTAACTTATATATATAAAAAAATCAAAATCGTACCCGGCATTTTTGAGAAATACAAGTAAATTTTTGAGTCGTTTTTTATCAATGATTTGTCCATAAATTTAATAATATTGTAGCGAATACGGCCTTGTTCCCTCTGGAACAATCGATACGTCGTAGTCTGCTCCGCGTTTAGCGCTGTCTCATACGCAATACAGAAACAAGTTCAAATCTGTTCTCTCTGCGTCGTGCTTCTATAGTATTCCAGAAGCTCTGGAATATTGTAGAAGATCTTATTTCAGTATATAAGGGAGAGTTTGTGCCGGCAACGGGCATTCTGTATTTGAAGTGTGAACAGTGCAAGTCGTTGCTCAATACTTTAATGTGAAATAAATATGTGTTTTAAATAAATATTTTGTTAGTGTTTTAATTTTTCGTGTTTTATTTAATAATAAACTTCATTGAACCAGAAAATGTAAAAAACGTTACAATATGTAGATTATTACTACACCTTGAAGTATTGGCATTAAAATTATATATAATTCATCGTAAGTTTCATTCATAAAAACAAAGATATATTATTTGAATGAGATCAACTCAGATCAAGTGTTCTGCAGCTAACTTAAGATTTATTAAGCGGATGTTTCACCTTAAATATGTACGAGTACCAAAAACTAAAAGTGATGATTTGTTGGCATTTATTCGGAGACCGTTATTTTTAACCCATAATACAATTTTGCCAAGATCATCATTTATGAGGTGACATTTCTCTTCCAGTTCTAAAGGACTCACTGTAGCAAATATCTGAGTACCATCAGTATAGGAGTGTGCAGCACATCACTCCATATTCGAACTCATATCAGCAACATACAAAAGGAAAAATAATGGTCCCAAAATAGCTCCAAGAGATACCCCGCAATTTAGAGGAAAAGCTGCAGAGTTATATGTAACTAACTCAGAAGTCATGCTGACTAGAGAAGATCTACCACATAAGTGACTGTATCACCATCTGATTGCGTTGCTCCTTTGTCACTGGTGTCATGATGATGGTTTTTTCGTCGTTGTTCCAACCTTGACTCGCAGTCTTTCGTTGCTCTCCAAACAACCAACTTTTTGTCTCTTAATATTATTATATTTTTAAAATTTATTTGCAATGTTTTTACAGTTGTATACTACCTACCTAATGGTACGTACTTATTCTAATTTGTTTATTTAAACTGTTAAATTATGTTATTTTATCCTAAGGCATTTACATTGTTACATTTATTATATTTTGTGTTTTTTTTTTGTTATTTAGTATTTGAAGTGTTTTATTTACTCCAATGTCCTACTACTTCCAATTTGATTACTCATCACAAATTTTAATATTTTTGGATACAACATTGAATCCACAGATGCTCAATACAGTTGCAACTCACAAAAGCAGTGTCATATGCACTAAAATTCATGAAAGACACTAATTTTAATAACCAAATCACACAGCATGTACCGAGTACTAATGATCCAGCTGCCGATGTATCCAAAAAATAATAATATAGACAAAACCAGTTCTTTCTTTTGTGAAATTTCAGAATTTGTATTATTCAAGTAACATATCTTTGTCATGCATTATTACTATCCACATATAATATAAAAATTATGTATAAAAATAGCATCGGCTTAACTTTGATAAATAAAAGGCATTTTTATTTAATATATGAACTGCAGTATCAGTTCTTTAATACGACTCTGTAGCCATAGAAAAACACATTTACAATTGGAATTGTTTAACAATCACAATTAATATTAATATTAGTTTCCTTGGAAACTTTACAAAATACGTACGTGCATTACCTATATGTATCTTGCAGTTTAATCAAATGAACAATTTTATTAATTTTCTATGTTCTTGTTTTGGAAGAAAAAAACAAACAAAATCTAAATTCAAGTGTAATAATAACAAAGCACAAAATTCTAAGTATTATACATATACACTTGCAGATCATGGCAGACCGGCTGCGGAAGAAAGTAAGTCATATATAATTTTAATTATTTGAACAAATTAACAGTTTCTCTGAATTAGTAGTAATAATAATATTGTTATTATCTTTATAGAAATTAATCAAGATCGAATTATTTTGGAACACGGGTCATTTGGCAAAATTTGCGAGTTTATTTCCTCTCCGAATGACGCGAATATATTTGGAAAGATCGGAGATACAAAATTTCTTGATATTTTAGTCTACAATAGAAAACTTTGGATCGGGAAACCATTGTATCAAAATTGGTTAAATGAAGAAGTAGCGACATTTTTTAGTAGATTTCGGCTTTCATACAAGTTTAAATTTTATGTAATTCTGATCGCTGATAGAAAATTTAGAAGTGAGTCTACACTGTATTTGGAAAATTGTATTAAAATTTTATCTCTATCTACATCAAAAACCATTTTGGAACCGAATGATATGGTGGTTGCGGGTCAAATTGTTAGTTTTATAAATGGATTAATCAAAATTAAAAAGTATCATAACATTTTGACCTCGCTTTCAAAATCATCAAGTGAAGAAGATGAGATTATCAGAAATAAGAACAAAATTTGGGGCGAAAATTTGAAATATGTTAAATCGTTCAAAAAATTTTGTAGCCGGTTTAAAAATTTTTGTTATTTAAAAAAGTTCAAATAAAGTTTAATTTCGAAACTTAGTAAATAATTGTTCATTACATTTATTTTTAATAACATATTAAACATTAGTCCATCAGTATTGTGATGTAGTCAGCGTTACTGCATTCGATCTCGGAGATCCTGAGTTCACATCTAACTCAAGCCAAAAATATATGAACTACCTCACTGCGCGGCTCGGTTAATCCGAACCCTCTACTGTAATTAGGATTAAGTTCCTGTTATACAGAGTAGCAGAAATAAATAAAAGTAATCAGACTTATTATTTTTAAATTCGTATTACACTTATTAATATTGATATATTTCTTACCTACTGTACAAATGAAAAAGTTTTATTACGATTTACTGAGGCAATTTTTTTAGAACATTAAGGAGAAGGGGCTGTTATTTGGGCAATCCCACTTGCATAATTTTTTTTACTGATTGCAAACAATTATTAGTTAAGACATGAAATTTAAAAGCTTCGATATGGATAAGTGTAGCATTTTACCAGTAGAAAATAAAATAGTTCTGGCAAGACATTGTACAAAATTTATTAGTAGATCATAATTTTCTTTTTCATAATTCTATAAAAAGCGATTTTGTTGATATAAAACACAAAGAGGAATTTCTTAACCCATCGGAAGACGTAAAGATTTGTTCTATATACGAGTATGAACATATTTGAGAAATTAGGATACAAATTATAATAGAATTTTAGAGTCGCAGAAACCGTGAATCAATCTTCTTAAAATATTATCATTAATATAAATTCTGATTTAAGCTGGCCATCAAGTTTCATAGTTAATTCTAAAAACAATATTCTAATTCACTTTTTATCATTACCGCCATGGTAATCGTTAAAAATTATCATTCAAAAATGGTTTTAGAATATGTTCATAACACAGTTTGTGCTGGAAACATTTTTATTCACAATCAGTAATCTGTGAGTTTCCAACCAACAAAACAGATAGGAAGTGAGGCATTGTTTACTTAACTTTTCCAGCTAGCTGGCAAATTTTTTTCCGGCTATCTAATGTCACTTTCCAACCGGTAAAACAACAAATAATTATTTTTATAAAATAAATCAGGCATGCTTTAATTATTATTTATTAGTAATATGGACAGATAACAGAATAACATTATTACCTTTTGAGGAAGATATTCTATAGGTGCATTTTTCAAAAATCGATCTATATCTTCTTGGGTTAAAACGCTTAATTTTTTGCCTTGTTACTACATTCTTTCTTTTCAAAAATGCCTTTAATCTAGTAATTCTTTTGATATCAATATTCTGTTTGCATTGCATTATACGAGATAGACCACACGATGAAAGCTTTCTTTTTTTGGGCATATTCTCCAAGGTATGCAAGGAGAGCCGTTTCGGAGTCAGTAATTTTAATACCTTTGCCCAGACAACAATTACAACATGCTTCATATATCTTTGTTTGATTTCCTCCGGTAGCAAACCTTCAGTAGCTTTTCTCCGCAGCTTCTCGCAGTTCTGGTGGAGTAAACTCTAACTCACTATCAGACATATTTATGAAAATTTTACTTATTACTAGGTAGAGAAAACCAACAAATCTTCAAAACAGTTGAGAACTCAACTGACAGATTCAATAAACATATTGTCAAGTTATCTAGCAACACTATCATAAGTATCTATGTTAAAGCAGACTAAACAAATAATAATAAATCTGTTAAAAAAAAGTTTTAATTAAATTAATATTTAAAACACATATATTACTAACTGATTGTGAATAAAATAGTATACATACCTCGCGGGATGTCCATTCCAGCCTCGCGCTTATATCTAACTCAGCGCTCGGCTGTAATGCAGCATTTCCTGACTCGGTATGTAATATACTATTACACGGCAAAATTATTATTTTGTCATAATTGTTTTTATTACAGATATTAAATATTTCTTTAATAAATTGTTTAACTGGAAAACTGCGGCTGATTTTGAAGTGGGGGAATAAATAATTTAACTTTTTAGTAATTATCAAAGACTCGTCCGGTTATATTTTTGTAAACCTTAATTATAACGATATAATTGATGAGAAGTTTACTTTGTGCCCCTGGACTCATTATGTCCCCTTAGAAGGAAAGATTACATATTTCACATCGTGCAAAGCTACATATCTTTTTTTATATATTATAGAAGACCATATTCTTAAATATAAGTTAGGAAACGGTGTTCCCACAGAAACCGCTGACTCTCCAGCAATAGGATTTCAGAATAGTGTAATATCATATCTTAGAATCATGTAATATCCTGAGTAGGATCGTGTAAGACTGAACCCAGTCAGATTCTCACTCCAGTACGATAAACACATTACTTGTAGCAAAACTGTATCTAACTTTTGACTTCTGAAACTAAAAAATATCTAATGTTGTAAAACACTAAAAATAATTTTTTTTAAAAACATTTATTGCAAATCAATAAATCTAACTGGCGCAGTCGTAGCGTATATCGCAAACGAAACATAAACATTTCGGTTCGTTTCAATGATTTATTCCGAAGAATCAACGTAAAATCAGTGAAAAAACTCTACACGTTTTCAACGAGTGCATCGCGTCACACGAAGAGAACAACGAAGCCCTACTGAACACAGAGCCGAACCGTAGAAGATTCATCCTGTCCTGTTCCTCCATCGTGGAAGAAGCCGTATAGAGCCAATGAAGAACACACTGATTTTCCTGTAAGTAGTGCACATATGACATCTAGACGATAGCTCAGATACAGATTCAGTAAATTCCTCTGACTCACTAATTTATATCCCAAACACACTCCCAATCGATCAATCTCTTATCGATCAAATAAATAACCTACACCTTGACGAAATGGCTGTCCCAGAACTCAAACGTGAATATTTAGACATGATCCCCGAATTTCGAGGTGATGCTAAATTATTAAGTAGATTTATAGAAATTAGCGAAAAAATCGTAAATACATTTTATGATACAACAGACGCAAATAATTTCTAAAACGAGTACTTAATGAGCAGTATTTTGACAAAAATAACAGGAGAATCCGCCGTCAACATTGCCAGTGTAACAATTACTAAATGGCTAGTTTTAAAAACAGCCCTATTAAATACGTACGCAGACAAACGCGATATATACACGTTAAATTTCGAATTATGCGAATTCAAGCAAAATCTAAATGAATCCCCATTTGATTATTACAACAGAGTTATACACTTATTAAATTTTTTCAACCTCCTATACAATTCTACACATAAAAGTAGAAGAACAACCAATTCTAATTGCCTATTTTAGAAATTTTGCGTTAAAAGTCATGTTGAGAGGACTTAGAGAGCCTCTAGGAACATTAATGAGAACTAAGGACCCAAAAGACCTGACTACCGCCCAGAACATGATGACAAACGACTTCCAAATTGACTCTGTTAATAAACAACAACGCAAAAATACGTTCAAACCCAAACAAAACCTTCCCACACAGAATAACAAACCATTTCAACAAAGAAGTTTCCCTCAACTAATGTACAAACCTAATCAAACACACTACACCCCTCAACCACACTACACATACCAACAAAATCATCAACAAATTAAACCAAACACTCAAAACATTTTCAAACCTGATCCAAACAAAAAATTTGCAAAACCGACGCCCATGAGTGTCAGTACTAGCCAATCATTCACACCAAGATCAAGCACAAGTAATTACCGTCCCAAACAATTCCAATCCCAACGAAAACCTGATTTTATTTCGGAAGAACTATTTAATATCGAAGTCAATGAATTACCAAATAACGAAATCGAAGAACAATACTGTGATGAAATCCCGATAATGACGAAAATCATGATCAAGGCGCTTTTTTCCAATAAAAAGCCTCGGAAACGAATTTGAAATTGTGAATTTAACTCATAATTTTAGCGAACTACCATTCATAATATATCCCGAACATAACTTAACAGCTTTGGTAGATACCGGAAGTACACGCTCATTTATTAACCCAAATATTGCACAGAAATATTCTAAAAATAAAATTCAGAATGACTCTTTTCAAATCACAACAGCTCACGGTACTTCAACTGAAAACGCTAGTATTATTTTACCTGCTTCAAACTTGTTGAGCAACCCAGATAAATTATTAAAATACTATCTATTCGATTTCCACAATAACTTTGATGTTTTACTTGGAATAGATAATTTAAAAAAATTTTAAACAATTATTGATTAAAATAATGATAAAATTATAACTCCTACTCAAGATAGAAAAATTCATTTTCATAAGATACTTCCAAAATCTCATTATATAAAAATGCCGCCAAACTCGGAAAAAATAATTAAAATATTTGTTAACAACATAGAGACCGGAAAAGCATTAATACCAGAAACTAAAATAAATAATATAATTATTCCCGAAGGTTTAGCTAAGGTAGATAATTACGAATTATTCTATCCTGCTATTAACACAACCGATAACGAACAAATTTTAGACACTGTAAATTGCGTAAAACTAGAAACACTAAATTATTTTGAAATTCATAATTTAAACTTTGACAAATCCTGTACTGAAAACAATTTAGATATGAGTAAAATAAGAATTGATCATATGAATCAAGAAGAAAAATCCGAAATTATGAAATTATTAAAACAATTCTCTACTATTTTACACGGCGATAATAAATCACTAACATTTACGACTGAAGTTAAACACTTTATCCGAACTATAAACGAAATTCCCGTATACTCAAAAACCTATAGATATCCTGAAGTGCAAAACCAAATCTCAAAAATGCTTGACCAAAAAATAATCTGTCCCTCTTATTCTCCTTGGTCATCCCCAGTGTGGATTGTTTCAAAGAAGATTGACGCATCTGGCAAGAAAAAGTGGAGAATAGCCATAGATTATAGAAAGTTAAATGAGAAAACGAAGGATGACAAGTACCCGATACCAAATATAAACACTTTATTAGACAAACTTGGTAGATGTAATTATTTTTCGACCTTAGATCTCGCGCCCGGATTCCATTAGATTGAGATGACAAAGCAGATATTCAAAAAACTGCTTTCAATACCGAAAATGGGCATTACGAATTCATGAGAATGCCATTTGGCTTGATAAATGCCCCGGCAACTTTCCAACGCGTCATGGATAACGTACTTAGAAATTTAGTAAACGAAATTTGTTTAGTATACTTAGATGACGTCATAATTTCCAGCACAAGCCTCCAAGAGCATATTCAAAATTTAAGAACAGTTTTTGACCGTCTAAAGAAAGCGAACTTAAAAATACAGCTCGACAAATCGGAATTTTTACGGTAGCGTATCTCGGACATGTCGTGACCCATAGCGGAGTTAAACCGAATCCAGATAAAATTCACGCGATCAAAAACTACTCTCTACGAAAACACTGAAACAAATTAAAGCATTTCTAGACCTACTAGGTTATTATCGAAAATTCATTAAAAAAATTACCCAACTGACAAGACCCCTTACTAAATGTCTAAAGAAAGACGCAGAAATTCAACATAACGATCCAGAATATGTTAACTGTTTCAATACTTGCAAAAATCTTCTAATTAACGATCCCATACTCCAATATCCAGATTTTAACAAGCCTTTCAACTTAACCACAGACGCTAGCAATTACGCTATAGGCGCTATCCTGTCCCAAGGTAATATTGATTCCGATCTTCCCATCACCTACGCTAGTCGAACTCTAAATGACTCAGAACAAAACTACAGCACAATTGAAAAAGAATTACTTGCTGTCATGTAGGCTACAAAATATTTTAGACCATATTTGTTTGGCAGAAAATTTAAAATCATTACTGATCATAAACCACTATAATATTTACATTCATTAAAACAACCAAATTTTAAATTAATGCGTTGGAGACTCAAATTAGAAGAGTACGATTACGAAGTTATTCATAAAAAAGGAACATTAAACAAAAACGCTGATGCTCTATCACGAATAGAATAAATTAAATGTCAACACTGTAGACCCCGGTATGAAAAATCTCTTTGAATATGTAGAAACATTTAATGATACTTTTGATCCCAATAATGACACACAATCTATGATTGTTGAACCTGACGAAGATGCCCTAAATTATACTGACACAAACCAAACTATACATTCAAATCCAGAAATTCCTATCATAGGCATTACGATAACAGAATCTGCCGTAAACTATGGCAAAAATCTAATATTTATATCTCAAGTTAAACACTCTCCATGTACACCAAAAGTGCAAAAATGTCATTCTGACAAAATGAGAATTTTAGTGCAATTATCAGAAACAAATTTTGGAAAAAACACGATAAGATTTATTAAAGAATTTGTTGTGTCTAAAGTAAAATATTACTTATATTTCGAGCAACCTTTATACGAACAATTTAGCAACGTATTGCAAAAGTATTTCAAAGACTCTGAAATTAAATTTATTAAGTGTAATACTAAATTAATAGATGTAGAACACCCAGATGAAAGTTTACAAACAATAAAAAATAATCATGAAAGTAAAACAAATCACCGTGGCATTAATGAAGTTTATAATCAAAGAAAAAAGAGATATTACTGGCCTAACCAACATAAAACCATCACAGATTATATTAATCAATGCGAGATATGTTTAGCAGCCAAATACGAAAGAAATCCTGTAAAACCTAAATTAAATATAACTCCGACCCCCAACAAAACATTAGATATTATACGCGCAAGCCTATAAAGTAACATCAATCAACGCTATAGACATAACAAATAAATTAACTAAATTCTTTTCCCATCATGGTATACCAAAATTAATTATATCCGATAACGGACTCGAATTTAAAAATACAGTTGTTAAAGAACTATTATCCTTGCATAAAATTGAAATTCATTTTACTTGCTCACAAAATCCGAACTCGAATGGTTTAGTTGAACGTTTTCACTCAACTTTAATAGAACATATTCGTTTATTTAATATGCAAGACAACTTCAAGAATGAGTCGATAAAAGATAAAATATCACATGCAATTTTAGCATATTATTATACAAATCATAGTTCGACAAATTTAAAACCGATTGAAATTATTAATGGTCATTTAGAAGTAAATTCCCCTCTCGATATCGAACTTGATAAACAAGTTACCCAAGACTATATACAAAAACACAAAGATAAAACTAAAATATCACATGCAATTTTAGCATATTATTATACAAATTAATAAAATCTGTCTTGAACACTTGCACATTGTATGCAGCTGAAATCTGGGGACTCCAACAACTGAAAACACTGGAAATCACCGTAACGAGATTCAATAAAAATTTACTTCAGTGCCAAAGAAATACGCCGCACTACATGATACGAGCCGAGACTGGCATAGAGCATATAGAAATTATACTAACAAAAAAAGCGCTAAATTGGTTTAAGAAAATACTAGAAATGGAGGAAACAAGATACCCCAAATTAATCTATAACAGACTATTGGCACTCGACAGTAATACTGAAAATAAAATTGAATACAACTGGGCCTCTCAAATCAAAGCTATTCTATTTTCTGTTGGAAAACCTACAATCTGGGAAAACCAAAACATTACAATCCAAGACATAGAAGAAATTACTGGAAAAATTAAAGATAATTTAACAGCGCAAGATATGCAACTAGTATCTACTTCAAAATTTAATGAGTCATACAAGCATATAAAAAATAATTACGAGACAGAAGAATATTTGAACATGAAAATTTCTATAAACAAAGTACGTATCATAGCCCAATTACGGATGGCGAGTAAAAAAATTTTCAACATAACAGTAAATCGCATCAAATATCAAATAAACGCAATGGAATTATGCACAATCTGCAATTTAAATCAGTTTGAAAACTTGGACCACATCTTCCTCCGCTGCCCATGTTACAAATCCTCAAGATCAAGTTTCTTGACAAAATATCTCCCAATCCCAGATACGCCCTACTACACCCTATTAACTAATCTCACTCACACCAAAATCCTGGATATATACTGCTTTGTAACTAACATGTTAAAAATTAGAAGCTTTTGCAGAAATGAATAAGAAAAAACTTGCTGAATTATCTACCCAACTTACAACATTAAATAAACCGACCCGAAAGTAAAATAGTACTAAAGTAAAATAGTACTTAAACAATGTTAAAATATATCATATTTGAAATATCCTTCTTATACAAATTTATACAAATTTTATTATTATATTATACCAATCCCATTGTATGAGTTCTTCTTGAGACAAAAAATATTATTATTATTATTATTATATTATTATACAAATCATAGTTCGACAAATTTAAAACCTATTGAAATTATTAACGGTCATTTAGAAGTAAATTCCCCTCTCGATATCGAACTTGATAAACAAGTTACCCAAGACTACATACAAAAACACAAAGATATTAATCAAAAATTGCAAGATGAAAAATCTAAATTAATAACTAAGATTAATGAAAAAAGAGGAGAACTCCCAGACATCCCTGAAATAGTTTATGTTTAAAACAAACAAAAAGTAAACAAAACTAAATTGCCTAAATTTTAGAAAGAAAAGATAAAAAGGTTAAATAAACCCCTGAAGACAGCGGAAATAGAAACTAACCCCAATGACAAAAAGCAACCTAAAATACACCTTTCCAATATAAGAAGACCCTCGAAAAATTTCTAACAAAAATTCGGATATTCCCTCTGCCTCTCATACTCCCACGGACTAAGTATGAAAGACCTAACACATAATCCAGGACTACTGACAATAAATCTCGGGACCGCAAAACTCCAAAAAAACACACACACATTCATACACTATTACGACTTACAATCACTTTGAACACAGGATGACCATTTAAACAAACAATATGAAAACCTTAAACGAATGCTTAATAATGACAAGAGAATTTTTCCCGAATTTGACAATAATAATAACATAATCAATTATAATCGTAATAAAATAAACGAAAAAATTAATCTTTTAACAAAACAAACAGAAAATCCACGAGTGAAAAGAGACTTAATCAACGGCATCTGAGCTATTATCAAATCAATAACAGGAAATTTAGAAGCAGACGATGATAAACGTTATACACAAATTTTGAATCACTTAAAGGAGAATCAAAATAATTTCAATCACCAAATTAAATACCAATATTCCATCAATCAACAAATGATAGACTATTTTAATAGGACTGTTGACACAATCAGAGAAAATGAAAAATTATTCAAAGCCAAAATCGAACAACTACTTCACATTGTTGTCAGTGGAACTAGAGATCAAGATAAGCTCTTTATAAAAGATATTTTTCAACAATTAAACACTTTATATACTTTAAGTTTTAATATTCTTTAAGATGTCGAAAATTCTTTGTCGTTTTGTAAATTACACACCATACATCCAAGAATTATAAAGTCACACGATCTTCTCACAGAATTAAATAAAATTTCAAAATTTTATAATATTCAGTTACCATTTAATATAAATTCGGAAAATATTCTATTACTAGAAAAAATGCTCTTTTTAAATTGCAAATTATCATCTAACAAAATTACGTATTTTATTGAAATTCCTATAAATTACGAAACGCAATTTGAATTCATTCACCTAATACCGATTCCTACGAAACACAATACTGAATATGTAACTGTTATCCCTAATCAAGAATACTTCTTAAGATCAAATGATGGACAAATTATTATTTAAACACGGAACCTTTGGCAAACCAGTAGTAATCGAAAACTACAAATTTGACTTCAACAAGTCACAAATTCCAAAAATTTCAATTGAACTGAATACCATCAACGAGCTGAAACCAATGAACAAACTCGAAGAATCCATTGACAACTACTTCTTCAACCAGCACGATGTCAACAATATCATCAATTATTCAACCCTAATACTCTATATAATTCTGATTACAGGTGCTATCTTCCTGCTTGTAATCTTTTTAAAGAGAAAGATCCACAGACGTTCGCTGACAAGACCGAAGTCCAGAGAAGGCATTGAACTTCAACCGAGAACTTCAGCCCCTAAAACGGTCAAGCCCAATTCAAGCGAAGGAGGAGTTAGAAAACGGTGTTCCCACAGAAACCGCCGATTCTCCAGCAATATGATTCCAGAATAGTGTAATATCATAACATCCTGGGTAGGATCGTATAAGACTGAACCCAGTCAGATTCTCACTACAGTACGATAAACACATTACTTGTAACAAATCTGTATCTAACTTTTGACTTCTGAAACTGAAAAATATTTAATGTTGTAAAACACTAAAAATGCCATTTTTTAAAAACAGTTATTGCAAATCAATAAATCTAACTTATATATATAAAAAAATCAAAATCGTACCCGGCATTTTTGAGAAATACAAGTAAATTTTTGAGTCGTTTTTTATCAATGATTTGTCCATAAATTTAATAATATTGTAGCGAATACGGCCTTGTTCCCTCTGGAACAATCGATACGTCGTAGTCTGCTCCGCGTTTAGCGCTGTCTCATACGCAATACAGAAACAAGTTCAAATCTGTTCTCTCTGCGTCGTGCTTCTATAGTATTCCAGAAGCTCTGGAATATTGTAGAAGATCTTATTTCAGTATATAAGGGAGAGTTTGTGCCGGCAACGGGCATTCTGTATTTGAAGTGTGAACAGTGCAAGTCGTTGCTCAATACTTTAATGTGAAATAAATATGTGTTTTAAATAAATATTTTGTTAGTGTTTTAATTTTTCGTGTTTTATTTAATAATAAACTTCATTGAACCAGAAAATGTAAAAAACGTTACAATATGTAGATTATTACTACACCTTGAAGTATTGGCATTAAAATTATATATAATTCATCGTAAGTTTCATTCATAAAAACAAAGATATATTATTTGAATGAGATCAACTCAGATCAAGTGTTCTGCAGCTAACTTAAGATTTATTAAGCGGATGTTTCACCTTAAATATGTACGAGTACCAAAAACTAAAAGTGATGATTTGTTGGCATTTATTCGGAGACCGTTATTTTTAACCCATAATACAATTTTGCCAAGATCATCATTTATGAGGTGACATTTCTCTTCCAGTTCTAAAGGACTCACTGTAGCAAATATCTGAGTACCATCAGTATAGGAGTGTGCAGCACATCACTCCATATTCGAACTCATATCAGCAACATACAAAAGGAAAAATAATGGTCCCAAAATAGCTCCAAGAGATACCCCGCAATTTAGAGGAAAAGCTGCAGAGTTATATGTAACTAACTCAGAAGTCATGCTGACTAGAGAAGATCTACCACATAAGTGACTGTATCACCATCTGATTGCGTTGCTCCTTTGTCACTGGTGTCATGATGATGGTTTTTTCGTCGTTGTTCCAACCTTGACTCGCAGTCTTTCGTTGCTCTCCAAACAACCAACTTTTTGTCTCTTAATATTATTATATTTTTAAAATTTATTTGCAATGTTTTTACAGTTGTATACTACCTACCTAATGGTACGTACTTATTCTAATTTGTTTATTTAAACTGTTAAATTATGTTATTTTATCCTAAGGCATTTACATTGTTACATTTATTATATTTTGTGTTTTTTTTTTGTTATTTAGTATTTGAAGTGTTTTATTTACTCCAATGTCCTACTACTTCCAATTTGATTACTCATCACAAATTTTAATATTTTTGGATACAACATTGAATCCACAGATGCTCAATACAGTTGCAACTCACAAAAGCAGTGTCATATGCACTAAAATTCATGAAAGACACTAATTTTAATAACCAAATCACACAGCATGTACCGAGTACTAATGATCCAGCTGCCGATGTATCCAAAAAATAATAATATAGACAAAACCAGTTCTTTCTTTTGTGAAATTTCAGAATTTGTATTATTCAAGTAACATATCTTTGTCATGCATTATTACTATCCACATATAATATAAAAATTATGTATAAAAATAGCATCGGCTTAACTTTGATAAATAAAAGGCATTTTTATTTAATATATGAACTGCAGTATCAGTTCTTTAATACGACTCTGTAGCCATAGAAAAACACATTTACAATTGGAATTGTTTAACAATCACAATTAATATTAATATTAGTTTCCTTGGAAACTTTACAAAATACGTACGTGCATTACCTATATGTATCTTGCAGTTTAATCAAATGAACAATTTTATTAATTTTCTATGTTCTTGTTTTGGAAGAAAAAAACAAACAAAATCTAAATTCAAGTGTAATAATAACAAAGCACAAAATTCTAAGTATTATACATATACACTTGCAGATCATGGCAGACCGGCTGCGGAAGAAAGTAAGTCATATATAATTTTAATTATTTGAACAAATTAACAGTTTCTCTGAATTAGTAGTAATAATAATATTGTTATTATCTTTATAGAAATTAATCAAGATCGAATTATTTTGGAACACGGGTCATTTGGCAAAATTTGCGAGTTTATTTCCTCTCCGAATGACGCGAATATATTTGGAAAGATCGGAGATACAAAATTTCTTGATATTTTAGTCTACAATAGAAAACTTTGGATCGGGAAACCATTGTATCAAAATTGGTTAAATGAAGAAGTAGCGACATTTTTTAGTAGATTTCGGCTTTCATACAAGTTTAAATTTTATGTAATTCTGATCGCTGATAGAAAATTTAGAAGTGAGTCTACACTGTATTTGGAAAATTGTATTAAAATTTTATCTCTATCTACATCAAAAACCATTTTGGAACCGAATGATATGGTGGTTGCGGGTCAAATTGTTAGTTTTATAAATGGATTAATCAAAATTAAAAAGTATCATAACATTTTGACCTCGCTTTCAAAATCATCAAGTGAAGAAGATGAGATTATCAGAAATAAGAACAAAATTTGGGGCGAAAATTTGAAATATGTTAAATCGTTCAAAAAATTTTGTAGCCGGTTTAAAAATTTTTGTTATTTAAAAAAGTTCAAATAAAGTTTAATTTCGAAACTTAGTAAATAATTGTTCATTACATTTATTTTTAATAACATATTAAACATTAGTCCATCAGTATTGTGATGTAGTCAGCGTTACTGCATTCGATCTCGGAGATCCTGAGTTCACATCTAACTCAAGCCAAAAATATATGAACTACCTCACTGCGCGGCTCGGTTAATCCGAACCCTCTACTGTAATTAGGATTAAGTTCCTGTTATACAGAGTAGCAGAAATAAATAAAAGTAATCAGACTTATTATTTTTAAATTCGTATTACACTTATTAATATTGATATATTTCTTACCTACTGTACAAATGAAAAAGTTTTATTACGATTTACTGAGGCAATTTTTTTAGAACATTAAGGAGAAGGGGCTGTTATTTGGGCAATCCCACTTGCATAATTTTTTTTACTGATTGCAAACAATTATTAGTTAAGACATGAAATTTAAAAGCTTCGATATGGATAAGTGTAGCATTTTACCAGTAGAAAATAAAATAGTTCTGGCAAGACATTGTACAAAATTTATTAGTAGATCATAATTTTCTTTTTCATAATTCTATAAAAAGCGATTTTGTTGATATAAAACACAAAGAGGAATTTCTTAACCCATCGGAAGACGTAAAGATTTGTTCTATATACGAGTATGAACATATTTGAGAAATTAGGATACAAATTATAATAGAATTTTAGAGTCGCAGAAACCGTGAATCAATCTTCTTAAAATATTATCATTAATATAAATTCTGATTTAAGCTGGCCATCAAGTTTCATAGTTAATTCTAAAAACAATATTCTAATTCACTTTTTATCATTACCGCCATGGTAATCGTTAAAAATTATCATTCAAAAATGGTTTTAGAATATGTTCATAACACAGTTTGTGCTGGAAACATTTTTATTCACAATCAGTAATCTGTGAGTTTCCAACCAACAAAACAGATAGGAAGTGAGGCATTGTTTACTTAACTTTTCCAGCTAGCTGGCAAATTTTTTTCCGGCTATCTAATGTCACTTTCCAACCGGTAAAACAACAAATAATTATTTTTATAAAATAAATCAGGCATGCTTTAATTATTATTTATTAGTAATATGGACAGATAACAGAATAACATTATTACCTTTTGAGGAAGATATTCTATAGGTGCATTTTTCAAAAATCGATCTATATCTTCTTGGGTTAAAACGCTTAATTTTTTGCCTTGTTACTACATTCTTTCTTTTCAAAAATGCCTTTAATCTAGTAATTCTTTTGATATCAATATTCTGTTTGCATTGCATTATACGAGATAGACCACACGATGAAAGCTTTCTTTTTTTGGGCATATTCTCCAAGGTATGCAAGGAGAGCCGTTTCGGAGTCAGTAATTTTAATACCTTTGCCCAGACAACAATTACAACATGCTTCATATATCTTTGTTTGATTTCCTCCGGTAGCAAACCTTCAGTAGCTTTTCTCCGCAGCTTCTCGCAGTTCTGGTGGAGTAAACTCTAACTCACTATCAGACATATTTATGAAAATTTTACTTATTACTAGGTAGAGAAAACCAACAAATCTTCAAAACAGTTGAGAACTCAACTGACAGATTCAATAAACATATTGTCAAGTTATCTAGCAACACTATCATAAGTATCTATGTTAAAGCAGACTAAACAAATAATAATAAATCTGTTAAAAAAAAGTTTTAATTAAATTAATATTTAAAACACATATATTACTAACTGATTGTGAATAAAATAGTATACATACCTCGCGGGATGTCCATTCCAGCCTCGCGCTTATATCTAACTCAGCGCTCGGCTGTAATGCAGCATTTCCTGACTCGGTATGTAATATACTATTACACGGCAAAATTATTATTTTGTCATAATTGTTTTTATTACAGATATTAAATATTTCTTTAATAAATTGTTTAACTGGAAAACTGCGGCTGATTTTGAAGTGGGGGAATAAATAATTTAACTTTTTAGTAATTATCAAAGACTCGTCCGGTTATATTTTTGTAAACCTTAATTATAACGATATAATTGATGAGAAGTTTACTTTGTGCCCCTGGACTCATTATGTCCCCTTAGAAGGAAAGATTACATATTTCACATCGTGCAAAGCTACATATCTTTTTTTATATATTATAGAGGACCATATTCTTAAATATAAGTTAGGAAACGGTGTTCCCACAGAAACCGCTGACTCTCCAGCAATAGGATTTCAGAATAGTGTAATATCATATCTTAGAATCATGTAATATCCTGAGTAGGATCGTGTAAGACTGAACCCAGTCAGATTCTCACTCCAGTACGATAAACACATTACTTGTAGCAAAACTGTATCTAACTTTTGACTTCTGAAACTAAAAAATATCTAATGTTGTAAAACACTAAAAATAATTTTTTTAAAAAACATTTATTGCAAATCAATAAATATAACTGGCGCAGTCGTAGCGTATATCGCAAACGAAACATAAACATTTCGGTTCGTTTCAATGATTTATTCCGAAGAATCAACGTAAAATCAGTGAAAAAACTCTACACGTTTTCAACGAGTGCATCGCGTCACACGAAGAGAACAACGAAGCCCTACTGAACACAGAGCCGAACCGTAGAAGATTCATCCTGTCCTGTTCCTCCATCGTGGAAGAAGCCGTATAGAGCCAATGAAGAACACACTGATTTTCCTGTAAGTAGTGCACATATGACATCTAGACGATAGCTCAGATACAGATTCAGTAAATTCCTCTGACTCACTAATTTATATCCCAAACACACTCCCAATCGATCAATCTCTTATCGATCAAATAAATAACCTACACCTTGACGAAATGGCTGTCCCAGAACTCAAACGTGAATATTTAGACATGATCCCCGAATTTCGAGGTGATGCTAAATTATTAAGTAGATTTATAGAAATTAGCGAAAAAATCGTAAATACATTTTATGATACAACAGACGCAAATAATTTCTAAAACGAGTACTTAATGAGCAGTATTTTGACAAAAATAACAGGAGAATCCGCCGTCAACATTGCCAGTGTAACAATTACTAAATGGCTAGTTTTAAAAACAGCCCTATTAAATACGTACGCAGACAAACGCGATATATACACGTTAAATTTCGAATTATGCGAATTCAAGCAAAATCTAAATGAATCCCCATTTGATTATTACAACAGAGTTATACACTTATTAAATTTTTTCAACCTCCTATACAATTCTACACATAAAAGTAGAAGAACAACCAATTCTAATTGCCTATTTTAGAAATTTTGCGTTAAAAGTCATGTTGAGAGGACTTAGAGAGCCTCTAGGAACATTAATGAGAACTAAGGACCCAAAAAACCTGACTACCGCCCAGAACATGATGACAAACGACTTCCAAATTGACTCTGTCAATAAACAACAACGCAAAAATACGTTCAAACCCAAACAAAACCTTCCCACACAGAATAACAAACCATTCCAACAAAGAAGTTTCCCTCAACTAATGTACAAACCTAATCAAACACACTACACCCCTCAACCACACTACACATACCAACAAAATCATCAACAAATTAAACCAAACACTCAAAACATTTTCAAACCTGATCCAAACAAAAAATTTGCAAAACCGACGCCCATGAGTGTCAGTACTAGCCAATCATTCACACCAAGATCAAGCACAAGTAATTACCGTCCCAAACAATTCCAATCCCAACGAAAACCTGATTTTATTTCGGAAGAACTATTTAATATCGAAGTCAATGAATTACCAAATAACGAAATCGAAGAACAATACTGTGATGAAATCCCGATAATGACGAAAATCATGATCAAGGCGCTTTTTTCCAATAAAAAGCCTCGGAAACGAATTTGAAATTGTGAATTTAACTCATAATTTTAGCGAACTACCATTCATAATATATCCCGAACATAACTTAACAGCTTTGGTAGATACCGGAAGTACACGCTCATTTATTAACCCAAATATTGCACAGAAATATTCTAAAAATAAAATTCAGAATGACTCTTTTCAAATCACAACAGCTCACGGTACTTCAACTGAAAACGCTAGTATTATTTTACCTGCTTCAAACTTGTTGAGCAACCCAGATAAATTATTAAAATACTATCTATTCGATTTCCACAATAACTTTGATGTTTTACTTGGAATAGAAAATTTAAAAAAATTTTAAACAATTATTGATTAAAATAATGATAAAATTATAACTCCTACTCAAGATAGAAAAATTCATTTTCATAAGATACTTCCAAAATCTCATTATATAAAAATGCCGCCAAACTCGGAAAAAATAATTAAAATATTTGTTAACAACATAGAGACCGGAAAAGCATTAATACCAGAAACTAAAATAAATAATATAATTATTCCCGAAGGTTTAGCTAAGGTAGATAATTACGAATTATTCTATCCTGCTATTAACACAACCGATAACGAACAAATTTTAGACACTGTAAATTGCGTAAAACTAGAAACACTAAATTATTTTGAAATTCATAATTTAAACTTTGACAAATCCTGTACTGAAAACAATTTAGATATGAGTAAAATAAGAATTGATCATATGAATCAAGAAGAAAAATCCGAAATTATGAAATTATTAAAACAATTCTCTACTATTTTACACGGCGATAATAAATCACTAACATTTACGACTGAAGTTAAACACTTTATCCGAACTATAAACGAAATTCCCGTATACTCAAAAACCTATAGATATCCTGAAGTGCAAAACCAAATCTCAAAAATGCTTGACCAAAAAATAATCTGTCCCTCTTATTCTCCTTGGTCATCCCCAGTGTGGATTGTTCCAAAGAAGATTGACGCATCTGGCAAGAAAAAGTGGAGAATAGCCATAGATTATAGAAAGTTAAATGAATAAACGAAGGATGACAAGTACCCGATACCAAATATAAACACTTTATTAGACAAACTTGGTAGATGTAATTATTTTTCGACCTTAGATCTCGCGCCCGGATTCCATTAGATTGAGATGACAAAGCAGATATTCAAAAAACTGCTTTCAATACCGAAAATGGGCATTACGAATTCATGAGAATGCCATTTGGCTTGATAAATGCCCCGGCAACTTTCCAACGCGTCATGGATAACGTACTTAGAAATTTAGTAAACGAAATTTGTTTAGTATACTTAGATGACGTCATAATTTCCAGCACAAGCCTCCAAGAGCATATTCAAAATTTAAGAACAGTTTTTGAC
>CANDYQ010000098.1:0-119140 GCA_947425015.1 Pterostichus niger
GTCCCAAGGCGTATTTCAACTTGAAACACGATTTCTACGTTATTAGAGTCTGAAATAAACATTTTTCGTTTACAAGGCGTATTTTAACTTGAAACACGATTTCTACGTTATTAGAGTCTGAAATAAACATTTTTCGTTTACAAGGCGTATTTCAACTTGAAACACGATTTCTACGTTTTTAGAGTCTGAAATGAACATTTTTCGTTTACTCGCCTAAATATAGTGATATTTTAAAATTGTTTAAACTTTTTAACTTTACCCTAGGTACAAACATTACGTTTGGTTAAAGTTTGATTCTACCATTTACTTTAGGTGAGATATGGTACCAAGGCGTATTTCAACTTGAAACACGATTTCTGCGGTTTTAGAGTCTGAGACGAACATTTTTCGTTTACTCGCCTAAATATAGTGATATTTTCAAATTGTTTAAACTTTTTAACTTTACCCTAGGTACAAACATTACGTTTGGTTAAAGTTTGATTCTACCATTTACTTTAGGTGAGATATGGTCCCAAGGCGTATTTCAACTTGAAACACTATTTCTACGTTATTAGAGTCTGAAATAAACATTTTTCGTTTACAAGGCGTATTTCAACTTGAAAGACGATTTCTACGTTTTTAGAGTCTGAAATGAACATTTTTCGTTTACTCGCCTAAATATAGTGATATTTTAAAATTGTTTAAACTTTTTAACTTTACCATAGGTACAAACATTACGTTTGGTTAAAGTTTGATTCTACCATTTACTTTAGGTGAGATATGGTCCCAAGGCGTATTTCAACTTGAAAGACGATTTCTACGTTTTTAGAGTCTGAAATGAACATTTTTCGTTTACAAGGCGTATTTCAACTTGAAACACGATTTCTGCGGTTTTAGAGTCTGAGACGAACATTTTTCGTTTACTCGCCTAAATATAGTGATATTTTAAAATTGTTTAAACTTTTTAACTTTACCCTAAGTACAAACATTACGTTTGGTTAAAGTTTGATTCTACCATTTACTTTAGGTGAGATATGGTACCAAGGCGTATTTCAACTTGAAACACGATTTCTGCGGTTTTAGAGTCTGAAATAAACATTTTTCGTTTACAAGGCGTATTTCAACTTGAAAGACGATTTCTACGTTTTTAGAGTCTGAAATGAACATTTTTCGTTTACTCGCCTAAATATAGTGATATTTTCAAATTGTTTAAACTTTTTAACTTTACCCTAAGTACAAACATTACGTTTGGTTAAAGTTTGATTCTACCATTTACTTTAGGTGAGATATGGTCCCAAGGCGTATTTCAACTTGAAACACGATTTCTACGTTATTAGAGTCTGAAATAAACATTTTTCGTTTACAAGGCGTATTTCAACTTGAAAGACGATTTCTACGTTTTTAGAGTCTGAAATGAACATTTTTCGTTTACTCGCCTAAATATAGTGATATTTTAAAATTGTTTAAACTTTTTAACTTTACCCTAGGTACAAACATTACGTTTGGTTAAAGTTTGATTCTACCATTTACTTTAGGTGAGATATGGTACCAAGGCGTATTTCAACTTGAAACACGATTTCTGCGGTTTTAGAGTCTGAAATAAACATTTTTCGTTTACAAGGCGTATTTCAACTTGAAACACGATTTCTACGTTTTTAGAGTCTGAAATGAACATTTTTCGTTTACTCGCCTAAATATAGTGATATTTTAAAATTGTTTAAACTTTTTAACTTTACCCTAGGTACAAACATTACGTTTGGTTAAAGTTTGATTCTACCATTTACTTTAGGTGAGATATGGTCCCAAGGCGTATTTCAACTTGAAACACGATTTCTACGTTATTAGAGTCTGAAATAAACATTTTTCGTTTACAAGGCGTATTTCAACTTGAAACACGATTTCTACGTTTTTAGAGTCTGAAATGAACATTTTTCGTTTACTCGCCTAAATATAGTGATATTTTAAAATTGTTTAAACTTTTTAACTTTATACTAGGTACAAACATTACGTTTGGTTAAAGTTTGATTCTACCATTTACTTTAGGTGAGATATGGTCCCAAGGCGTATTTCAACTTGAAACACGATTTCTACGTTATTAGAGTCTGAAATAAACATTTTTCGTTTACAAGGCGTATTTCAACTTGAAACACGATTTCTACGTTTTTAGAGTCTGAAATGAACATTTTTCGTTTACTCGCCTAAATATAGTGATATTTTCAAATTGTTTAAACTTTTTAACTTTACCCTAGGTACAAACATTACGTTTGGTTAAAGTTTGATTCTACCATTTACTTTAGGTGAGATATGGTCCCAAGGCGTATTTCAACTTGAAACACGATTTCTACGTTATTAGAGTCTGAAATAACCATTTTTCGTTTACAAGGCGTATTTCAACTTGAAAGACGATTTCTACGTTTTTAGAGTCTGAAATGAACATTTTTCGTTTACTCGCCTAAATATAGTGATATTTTAAAATTGTTTAAACTTTTTAACTTTATACTAGGTACAAACATTACGTTTGGTTAAAGTTTGATTCTACCATTTACTTTAGGTGAGATATGGTCCCAAGGCGTATTTCAACTTGAAACACGATTTCTACGTTATTAGAGTCTGAAATAAACATTTTTCGTTTACAAGGCGTATTTCAACTTGAAACACGATTTCTACGTTATTAGAGTCTGAAATAAACATTTTTCGTTTACAAGGCGTATTTCAACTTGAAACACGATTTCTACGTTTTTAGAGTCTGAAATGAACATTTTTCGTTTACTCGCCTAAATATAGTGATATTTTAAAATTGTTTAAACTTTTTAACTTTACCCTAGGTACAAACATTACGTTTGGTTAAAGTTTGATTCTACCATTTACTTTAGGTGAGATATGGTACCAAGGCGTATTTCAACTTGAAACACGATTTCTACGTTTTTAGAGTCTGAAATGAACATTTTTCGTTTACTCGCCTAAATATAGTGATATTTAAAAATTGTTTAAACTTTTTAACTTTACCCTAAGTACAAACATTACGTTTGGTTAAAGTTTGATTCTACCATTTACTTTAGGTGAGATATGGTCCCAAGGAGTATTTCAACTTGAAACACGATTTCTACGTTATTAGAGTCTGAAATAAACATTTTTCGTTTACAAGGCGTATTTCAACTTGAAAGACGATTTCTACGTTTTTAGAGTCTGAAATGAACATTTTTCGTTTACTCGCCTAAATATAGTGATATTTTAAAATTGTTTAAACTTTTTAACTTTACCCTAGGTACAAACATTACGTTTGGTTAAAGTTTGATTCTACCATTTACTTTAGGTGAGATATGGTCCCAAGGCGTATTTCAACTTGAAAGACGATTTCTACGTTTTTAGAGTCTGAAATGAACATTTTTCGTTTACAAGGCGTATTTCAACTTGAAACACGATTTCTGCGGTTTTAGAGTCTGAGACGAACATTTTTCGTTTACTCGCCTAAATATAGTGATATTTTAAAATTGTTTAAACTTTTTAACTTTACCCTAAGTACAAACATTACGTTTGGTTAAAGTTTGATTCTACCATTTACTTTAGGTGAGATATGGTACCAAGGCGTATTTCAACTTGAAACACGATTTCTGCGGTTTTAGAGTCTGAAATAAACATTTTTCGTTTACAAGGCGTATTTCAACTTGAAAGACGATTTCTACGTTTTTAGAGTCTGAAATGAACATTTTTCGTTTACAAGGCGTATTTCAACTTGAAACACGATTTCTGCGGTTTTAGAGTCTGAAATAAACATTTTTCGTTTACAAGGCGTATTTCAACTTGAAAGACGATTTCTACGTTTTTAGAGTCTGAAATGAACATTTTTCGTTTACTCGCCTAAATATAGTGATATTTTAAAATTGTTTAAACTTTTTAACTTTACCCTAGGTACAAACATTACGTTTGGTTAAAGTTTGATTCTACCATTTACTTTAGGTGAGATATGGTCCCAAGGCGTATTTCAACTTGAAAGACGATTTCTACGTTTTTAGAGTCTGAAATGAACATTTTTCGTTTACAAGGCGTATTTCAACTTGAAACACGATTTCTGCGGTTTTAGAGTCTGAGACGAACATTTTTCGTTTACTCGCCTAAATATAGTGATATTTTAAAATTGTTTAAACTTTTTAACTTTACCCTAAGTACAAACATTACGTTTGGTTAAAGTTTGATTCTACCATTTACTTTAGGTGAGATATGGTACCAAGGCGTATTTCAACTTGAAACACGATTTCTGCGGTTTTAGAGTCTGAAATAAACATTTTTCGTTTACAAGGCGTATTTCAACTTGAAAGACGATTTCTACGTTTTTAGAGTCTGAAATGAACATTTTTCGTTTACTCGCCTAAATATAGTGATATTTTCAAATTGTTTAAACTTTTTAACTTTACCCTAAGTACAAACATTACGTTTGGTTAAAGTTTGATTCTACCATTTACTTTAGGTGAGATATGGTCCCAAGGCGTATTTCAACTTGAAACACGATTTCTACGTTATTAGAGTCTGAAATAAACATTTTTCGTTTACAAGGCGTATTTCAACTTGAAAGACGATTTCTACGTTTTTAGAGTCTGAAATGAACATTTTTCGTTTACTCGCCTAAATATAGTGATATTTTAAAATTGTTTAAACTTTTTAACTTTACCCTAGGTACAAACATTACGTTTGGTTAAAGTTTGATTCTACCATTTACTTTAGGTGAGATATGGTACCAAGGCGTATTTCAACTTGAAACACGATTTCTGCGGTTTTAGAGTCTGAAATAAACATTTTTCGTTTACAAGGCGTATTTCAACTTGAAACACGATTTCTACGTTTTTAGAGTCTGAAATGAACATTTTTCGTTTACTCGCCTAAATATAGTGATATTTTAAAATTGTTTAAACTTTTTAACTTTACCCTAGGTACAAACATTACGTTTGGTTAAAGTTTGATTCTACCATTTACTTTAGGTGAGATATGGTCCCAAGGCGTATTTCAACTTGAAAGACGATTTCTACGTTTTTAGAGTCTGAAATGAACATTTTTCGTTTACAAGGCGTATTTCAACTTGAAACACGATTTCTGCGGTTTTAGAGTCTGAAATGAACATTTTTCGTTTACTCGCCTAAATATAGTGATATTTTCAAATTGTTTAAACTTTTTAACTTTACCCTAAGTACAAACATTACGTTTGGTTAAAGTTTGATTCTACCATTTACTTTAGGTGAGATATGGTACCAAGGCGTATTTCAACTTGAAACACGACTTCTGCGGTTTTAGAGTCTGAGACGAACATGTTTCGTTTACTCGTCTAAATATAGTGATATTTTCAAATTGTTTAAACTTTTTAACTTTACCCTAGGTACAAACATTACGTTTGGTTAAAGTTTGATTCTACCATTTACTTTAGGTGAGATATGGTCCCAAGGCGTATTTCAACTTGAAACACGATTTCTACGTTATTAGAGTCTGAAATAAACATTTTTCGTTTACAAGGCGTATTTCAACTTGAAACACGATTTCTACGTTTTTAGAGTCTGAAATGAACATTTTTCGTTTACTCGCCTAAATATAGTGATATTTTCAAATTGTTTAAACTTTTTAACTTTACCCTAGGTACAAACATTACGTTTGGTTAAAGTTTGATTCTACCATTTACTTTAGGTGAGATATGGTCCCAAGGCGTATTTCAACTTGAAACACGATTTCTACGTTATTAGAGTCTTAAATAAACATTTTTCGTTTACAAGGCGTATTTCAACTTGAAAGACGATTTCTACGTTTTTAGAGTCTGAAATAAACATTTTTCGTTTACAAGGCGTATTTCAACTTGAAACACGATTTCTACGTTTTTAGAGTCTGAAATGAACATTTTTCGTTTACTCGCCTAAATATAGTGATATTTTAAAATTGTTTAAACTTTTTAACTTTACCCTAGGTACAAACATTACGTTTGGTTAAAGTTTGATTCTACCATTTACTTTAGGTGAGATATGGTCCCAAGGCGTATTTCAACTTGAAACACGATTTCTACGTTATTAGAGTCTGAAATAAACATTTTTCGTTTACAAGGCGTATTTCAACTTGAAAGACGATTTCTACGTTTTTAGAGTCTGAAATGAACATTTTTCGTTTACTCGCCTAAATATAGTGATATTTTAAAATTGTTTAAACTTTTTAACTTTACCCTAAGTACAAACATTACGTTTGGTTAAAGTTTGATTCTACCATTTACTTTAGGTGAGATATGGTACCAAGGCGTATTTCAACTTGAAACACGATTTCTGCGGTTTTAGAGTCTGAGACGAACATTTTTCGTTTACTCGCCTAAATATAGTGATATTTTCAAATTGTTTAAACTTTTTAACTTTACCCTAGGTACAAACATTACGTTTGGTTAAAGTTTGATTCTACCATTTACTTTAGGTGAGATATGGTCCCAAGGCGTATTTCAACTTGAAACACGATTTCTACGTTATTAGAGTCTGAAATAAACATTTTTCGTTTACAAGGCGTATTTCAACTTGAAACACGATTTCTACGTTTTTAGAGTCTGAAATGAACATTTTTCGTTTACTCGCCTAAATATAGTGATATTTTAAAATTGTTTAAACTTTTTAACTTTATACTAGGTACAAACATTACGTTTGGTTAAAGTTTGATTCTACCATTTACTTTAGGTGAGATATGGTACCAAGGCGTATTTCAACTTGAAACACGATTTCTGCGGTTTTAGAGTCTGAAATAAACATTTTTCGTTTACAAGGCGTATTTCAACTTGAAACACGATTTCTACGTTTTTAGAGTCTGAAATGAACATTTTTCGTTTACTCGCCTAAATATAGTGATATTTTAAAATTGTTTAAACTTTTTAACTTTATACTAGGTACAAACATTACGTTTGGTTAAAGTTTGATTCTACCATTTACTTTAGGTGAGATATGGTCCCAAGGCGTATTTCAACTTGAAACACGATTTCTACGTTATTAGAGTCTGAAATAAACATTTTTCGTTTACAAGGCGTATTTCAACTTGAAAGACGATTTCTACGTTTTTAGAGTCTGAAATGAACATTTTTCGTTTACAAGGCGTATTTCAACTTGAAACACGATTTCTGCGGTTTTAGAGTCTGAGACGAACATTTTTCGTTTACTCGCCTAAATATAGTGATATTTTAAAATTGTTTAAACTTTTTAACTTTACCCTAAGTACAAACATTACGTTTGGTTAAAGTTTGATTCTACCATTTACTTTAGGTGAGATATGGTACCAAGGCGTATTTCAACTTGAAACACGATTTCTGCGGTTTTAGAGTCTGAAATAAACATTTTTCGTTTACAAGGCGTATTTCAACTTGAAAGACGATTTCTACGTTTTTAGAGTCTGAAATGAACATTTTTCGTTTACTCGCCTAAATATAGTGATATTTTCAAATTGTTTAAACTTTTTAACTTTACCCTAAGTACAAACATTACGTTTGGTTAAAGTTTGATTCTACCATTTACTTTAGGTGAGATATGGTCCCAAGGCGTATTTCAACTTGAAACACGATTTCTACGTTATTAGAGTCTGAAATAAACATTTTTCGTTTACAAGGCGTATTTCAACTTGAAAGACGATTTCTACGTTTTTAGAGTCTGAAATGAACATTTTTCGTTTACTCGCCTAAATATAGTGATATTTTAAAATTGTTTAAACTTTTTAACTTTACCCTAGGTACAAACATTACGTTTGGTTAAAGTTTGATTCTACCATTTACTTTAGGTGAGATATGGTACCAAGGCGTATTTCAACTTGAAACACGATTTCTGCGGTTTTAGAGTCTGAAATAAACATTTTTCGTTTACAAGGCGTATTTCAACTTGAAACACGATTTCTACGTTTTTAGAGTCTGAAATGAACATTTTTCGTTTACTCGCCTAAATATAGTGATATTTTAAAATTGTTTAAACTTTTTAACTTTACCCTAGGTACAAACATTACGTTTGGTTAAAGTTTGATTCTACCATTTACTTTAGGTGAGATATGGTCCCAAGGCGTATTTCAACTTGAAAGACGATTTCTACGTTTTTAGAGTCTGAAATGAAAATTTTTCGTTTACAAGGCGTATTTCAACTTGAAACACGATTTCTGCGGTTTTAGAGTCTGAAATGAACATTTTTCGTTTACTCGCCTAAATATAGTGATATTTTAAAATTGTTTAAACTTTTTAACTTTACCCTAAGTACAAACATTACGTTTGGTTAAAGTTTGATTCTACCATTTACTTTAGGTGAGATATGGTACCAAGGCGTATTTCAACTTGAAACACGATTTCTGCGGTTTTAGAGTCTGAAATAAACATTTTTCGTTTACAAGGCGTATTTCAACTTGAAACACGATTTCTACGTTTTTAGAGTCTGAAATGAACATTTTTCGTTTACTCGCCTAAATATAGTGATATTTTAAAATTGTTTAAACTTTTTAACTTTATACTAGGTACAAACATTACGTTTGGTTAAAGTTTGATTCTACCATTTACTTTAGGTGAGATATGGTCCCAAGGCGTATTTCAACTTGAAACACGATTTCTACGTTATTAGAGTCTGAAATAAACATTTTTCGTTTACAAGGCGTATTTCAACTTGAAAGACGATTTCTACGTTTTTAGAGTCTGAAATGAACATTTTTCGTTTACAAGGCGTATTTCAACTTGAAACACGATTTCTGCGGTTTTAGAGTCTGAGACGAACATTTTTCGTTTACTCGCCTAAATATAGTGATATTTTAAAATTGTTTAAACTTTTTAACTTTACCCTAAGTACAAACATTACGTTTGGTTAAAGTTTGATTCTACCATTTACTTTAGGTGAGATATGGTACCAAGGCGTATTTCAACTTGAAACACGATTTCTGCGGTTTTAGAGTCTGAAATAAACATTTTTCGTTTACAAGGCGTATTTCAACTTGAAAGACGATTTCTACGTTTTTAGAGTCTGAAATGAACATTTTTCGTTTACTCGCCTAAATATAGTGATATTTTAAAATTGTTTAAACTTTTTAACTTTACCCTAAGTACAAACATTACGTTTGGTTAAAGTTTGATTCTACCATTTACTTTAGGTGAGATATGGTACCAAGGCGTATTTCAACTTGAAACACGATTTCTGCGGTTTTAGAGTCTGAGACGAACATTTTTCGTTTACTCGCCTAAATATAGTGATATTTTCAAATTGTTTAAACTTTTTAACTTTACCCTAGGTACAAACATTACGTTTGGTTAAAGTTTGATTCTACCATTTACTTTAGGTGAGATATGGTCCCAAGGCGTATTTCAACTTGAAACACGATTTCTACGTTATTAGAGTCTGAAATAAACATTTTTCGTTTACAAGGCGTATTTCAACTTGAAACACGATTTCTACGTTTTTAGAGTCTGAAATGAACATTTTTCGTTTACTCGCCTAAATATAGTGATATTTTAAAATTGTTTAAACTTTTTAACTTTATACTAGGTACAAACATTACGTTTGGTTAAAGTTTGATTCTACCATTTACTTTAGGTGAGATATGGTACCAAGGCGTATTTCAACTTGAAACACGATTTCTGCGGTTTTAGAGTCTGAAATAAACATTTTTCGTTTACAAGGCGTATTTCAACTTGAAACACGATTTCTACGTTTTTAGAGTCTGAAATGAACATTTTTCGTTTACTCGCCTAAATATAGTGATATTTTAAAATTGTTTAAACTTTTTAACTTTATACTAGGTACAAACATTACGTTTGGTTAAAGTTTGATTCTACCATTTACTTTAGGTGAGATATGGTCCCAAGGCGTATTTCAACTTGAAACACGATTTCTACGTTATTAGAGTCTGAAATAAACATTTTTCGTTTACAAGGCGTATTTCAACTTGAAAGACGATTTCTACGTTTTTAGAGTCTGAAATGAACATTTTTCGTTTACAAGGCGTATTTCAACTTGAAACACGATTTCTGCGGTTTTAGAGTCTGAGACGAACATTTTTCGTTTACTCGCCTAAATATAGTGATATTTTAAAATTGTTTAAACTTTTTAACTTTACCCTAAGTACAAACATTACGTTTGGTTAAAGTTTGATTCTACCATTTACTTTAGGTGAGATATGGTACCAAGGCGTATTTCAACTTGAAACACGATTTCTGCGGTTTTAGAGTCTGAAATAAACATTTTTCGTTTACAAGGCGTATTTCAACTTGAAAGACGATTTCTACGTTTTTAGAGTCTGAAATGAACATTTTTCGTTTACTCGCCTAAATATAGTGATATTTTCAAATTGTTTAAACTTTTTAACTTTACCCTAAGTACAAACATTACGTTTGGTTAAAGTTTGATTCTACCATTTACTTTAGGTGAGATATGGTCCCAAGGCGTATTTCAACTTGAAACACGATTTCTACGTTATTAGAGTCTGAAATAAACATTTTTCGTTTACAAGGCGTATTTCAACTTGAAAGACGATTTCTACGTTTTTAGAGTCTGAAATGAACATTTTTCGTTTACTCGCCTAAATATAGTGATATTTTAAAATTGTTTAAACTTTTTAACTTTACCCTAGGTACAAACATTACGTTTGGTTAAAGTTTGATTCTACCATTTACTTTAGGTGAGATATGGTACCAAGGCGTATTTCAACTTGAAACACGATTTCTGCGGTTTTAGAGTCTGAAATAAACATTTTTCGTTTACAAGGCGTATTTCAACTTGAAACACGATTTCTACGTTTTTAGAGTCTGAAATGAACATTTTTCGTTTACTCGCCTAAATATAGTGATATTTTAAAATTGTTTAAACTTTTTAACTTTACCCTAGGTACAAACATTACGTTTGGTTAAAGTTTGATTCTACCATTTACTTTAGGTGAGATATGGTCCCAAGGCGTATTTCAACTTGAAAGACGATTTCTACGTTTTTAGAGTCTGAAATGAAAATTTTTCGTTTACAAGGCGTATTTCAACTTGAAACACGATTTCTGCGGTTTTAGAGTCTGAAATGAACATTTTTCGTTTACTCGCCTAAATATAGTGATATTTTAAAATTGTTTAAACTTTTTAACTTTACCCTAAGTACAAACATTACGTTTGGTTAAAGTTTGATTCTACCATTTACTTTAGGTGAGATATGGTACCAAGGCGTATTTCAACTTGAAACACGATTTCTGCGGTTTTAGAGTCTGAGACGAACATTTTTCGTTTACTCGCCTAAATATAGTGATATTTTAAAATTGTTTAAACTTTTTAACTTTACCCTAGGTACAAACATTACGTTTGGTTAAAGTTTGATTCTACCATTTACTTTAGGTGAGATATGGTACCAAGGCGTATTTCAACTTGAAACACGATTTCTGCGGTTTTAGAGTCTGAAATAAACATTTTTCGTTTACAAGGCGTATTTCAACTTGAAACACGATTTCTACGTTTTTAGAGTCTGAAATGAACATTTTTCGTTTACTCGCCTAAATATAGTGATATTTTAAAATTGTTTAAACTTTTTAACTTTACCCTAGGTACAAACATTACGTTTGGTTAAAGTTTGATTCTACCATTTACTTTAGGTGAGATATGGTCCCAAGGCGTATTTCAACTTGAAAGACGATTTCTACGTTTTTAGAGTCTGAAATGAACATTTTTCGTTTACAAGGCGTATTTCAACTTGAAACACGATTTCTGCGGTTTTAGAGTCTGAAATGAACATTTTTCGTTTACTCGCCTAAATATAGTGATATTTTAAAATTGTTTAAACTTTTTAACTTTACCCTAAGTACAAACATTACGTTTGGTTAAAGTTTGATTCTACCATTTACTTTAGGTGAGATATGGTACCAAGGCGTATTTCAACTTGAAACACGATTTCTGCGGTTTTAGAGTCTGAGACGAACATTTTTCGTTTACTCGCCTAAATATAGTGATATTTTCAAATTGTTTAAACTTTTTAACTTTACCCTAGGTACAAACATTACGTTTGGTTAAAGTTTGATTCTACCATTTACTTTAGGTGAGATATGGTCCCAAGGCGTATTTCAACTTGAAACACGATTTCTACGTTATTAGAGTCCGAAATAAACATTTTTCGTTTACAAGGCGTATTTCAACTTGAAACACGATTTCTACGTTATTAGAGTCTGAAATAAACATTTTTCGTTTACAAGGCGTATTTCAACTTGAAACACGATTTCTACGTTTTTAGAGTCTGAAATGAACATTTTTCGTTTACTCGCCTAAATATAGTGATATTTTAAAATTGTTTAAACTTTTTAACTTTATACTAGGTACAAACATTACGTTTGGTTAAAGTTTGATTCTACCATTTACTTTAGGTGAGATATGGTCCCAAGGCGTATTTCAACTTGAAACACGATTTCTACGTTATTAGAGTCTGAAATAAACATTTTTCGTTTACAAGGCGTATTTCAACTTGAAACACGATTTCTACGTTTTTAGAGTCTGAAATGAACATTTTTCGTTTACTCGCCTAAATATAGTGATATTTTCAAATTGTTTAAACTTTTTAACTTTACCCTAGGTACAAACATTACGTTTGGTTAAAGTTTGATTCTACCATTTACTTTAGGTGAGATATGGTCCCAAGGCGTATTTCAACTTGAAACACGATTTCTACGTTATTAGAGTATGAAATAACCATTTTTCGTTTACAAGGCGTATTTCAACTTGAAAGACGATTTCTACGTTTTTAGAGTCTGAAATGAACATTTTTCGTTTACTCGCCTAAATATAGTGATATTTTAAAATTGTTTAAACTTTTTAACTTTATACTAGGTACAAACATTACGTTTGGTTAAAGTTTGATTCTACCATTTACTTTAGGTGAGATATGGTCCCAAGGCGTATTTCAACTTGAAACACGATTTCTACGTTATTAGAGTCTGAAATAAACATTTTTCGTTTACAAGGCGTATTTCAACTTGAAACACGATTTCTACGTTATTAGAGTCTGAAATAAACATTTTTCGTTTACAAGGCGTATTTCAACTTGAAACACGATTTCTACGTTTTTAGAGTCTGAAATGAACATTTTTCGTTTACTCGCCTAAATATAGTGATATTTTAAAATTGTTTAAACTTTTTAACTTTACCCTAGGTACAAACATTACGTTTGGTTAAAGTTTGATTCTACCATTTACTTTAGGTGAGATATGGTACCAAGGCGTATTTCAACTTGAAACACGATTTCTACGTTTTTAGAGTCTGAAATGAACATTTTTCGTTTACTCGCCTAAATATAGTGATATTTAAAAATTGTTTAAACTTTTTAACTTTACCCTAAGTACAAACATTACGTTTGGTTAAAGTTTGATTCTACCATTTACTTTAGGTGAGATATGGTCCCAAGGAGTATTTCAACTTGAAACACGATTTCTACGTTATTAGAGTCTGAAATAAACATTTTTCGTTTACAAGGCGTATTTCAACTTGAAAGACGATTTCTACGTTTTTAGAGTCTGAAATGAACATTTTTCGTTTACTCGCCTAAATATAGTGATATTTTAAAATTGTTTAAACTTTTTAACTTTACCCTAGGTACAAACATTACGTTTGGTTAAAGTTTGATTCTACCATTTACTTTAGGTGAGATATGGTCCCAAGGCGTATTTCAACTTGAAAGACGATTTCTACGTTTTTAGAGTCTGAAATGAACATTTTTCGTTTACAAGGCGTATTTCAACTTGAAACACGATTTCTGCGGTTTTAGAGTCTGAGACGAACATTTTTCGTTTACTCGCCTAAATATAGTGATATTTTAAAATTGTTTAAACTTTTTAACTTTACCCTAGGTACAAACATTACGTTTGGTTAAAGTTTGATTCTACCATTTACTTTAGGTGAGATATGGTCCCAAGGCGTATTTCAACTTGAAAGACGATTTCTACGTTTTTAGAGTCTGAAATGAACATTTTTCGTTTACAAGGCGTATTTCAACTTGAAACACGATTTCTGCGGTTTTAGAGTCTGAGACGAACATTTTTCGTTTACTCGCCTAAATATAGTGATATTTTAAAATTGTTTAAACTTTTTAACTTTACCCTAAGTACAAACATTACGTTTGGTTAAAGTTTGATTCTACCATTTACTTTAGGTGAGATATGGTACCAAGGCGTATTTCAACTTGAAACACGATTTCTGCGGTTTTAGAGTCTGAAATAAACATTTTTCGTTTACAAGGCGTATTTCAACTTGAAAGACGATTTCTACGTTTTTAGAGTCTGAAATGAACATTTTTCGTTTACTCGCCTAAATATAGTGATATTTTCAAATTGTTTAAACTTTTTAACTTTACCCTAAGTACAAACATTACGTTTGGTTAAAGTTTGATTCTACCATTTACTTTAGGTGAGATATGGTCCCAAGGCGTATTTCAACTTGAAACACGATTTCTACGTTATTAGAGTCTGAAATAAACATTTTTCGTTTACAAGGCGTATTTCAACTTGAAAGACGATTTCTACGTTTTTAGAGTCTGAAATGAACATTTTTCGTTTACTCGCCTAAATATAGTGATATTTTAAAATTGTTTAAACTTTTTAACTTTACCCTAGGTACAAACATTACGTTTGGTTAAAGTTTGATTCTACCATTTACTTTAGGTGAGATATGGTACCAAGGCGTATTTCAACTTGAAACACGATTTCTGCGGTTTTAGAGTCTGAAATAAACATTTTTCGTTTACAAGGCGTATTTCAACTTGAAACACGATTTCTACGTTTTTAGAGTCTGAAATGAACATTTTTCGTTTACTCGCCTAAATATAGTGATATTTTAAAATTGTTTAAACTTTTTAACTTTACCCTAGGTACAAACATTACGTTTGGTTAAAGTTTGATTCTACCATTTACTTTAGGTGAGATATGGTCCCAAGGCGTATTTCAACTTGAAAGACGATTTCTACGTTTTTAGAGTCTGAAATGAACATTTTTCGTTTACAAGGCGTATTTCAACTTGAAACACGATTTCTGCGGTTTTAGAGTCTGAAATGAACATTTTTCGTTTACTCGCCTAAATATAGTGATATTTTCAAATTGTTTAAACTTTTTAACTTTACCCTAAGTACAAACATTACGTTTGGTTAAAGTTTGATTCTACCATTTACTTTAGGTGAGATATGGTACCAAGGCGTATTTCAACTTGAAACACGACTTCTGCGGTTTTAGAGTCTGAGACGAACATGTTTCGTTTACTCGTCTAAATATAGTGATATTTTCAAATTGTTTAAACTTTTTAACTTTACCCTAGGTACAAACATTACGTTTGGTTAAAGTTTGATTCTACCATTTACTTTAGGTGAGATATGGTCCCAAGGCGTATTTCAACTTGAAACACGATTTCTACGTTATTAGAGTCTGAAATAAACATTTTTCGTTTACAAGGCGTATTTCAACTTGAAACACGATTTCTACGTTTTTAGAGTCTGAAATGAACATTTTTCGTTTACTCGCCTAAATATAGTGATATTTTCAAATTGTTTAAACTTTTTAACTTTACCCTAGGTACAAACATTACGTTTGGTTAAAGTTTGATTCTACCATTTACTTTAGGTGAGATATGGTCCCAAGGCGTATTTCAACTTGAAACACGATTTCTACGTTATTAGAGTCTTAAATAAACATTTTTCGTTTACAAGGCGTATTTCAACTTGAAAGACGATTTCTACGTTTTTAGAGTCTGAAATAAACATTTTTCGTTTACAAGGCGTATTTCAACTTGAAACACGATTTCTACGTTTTTAGAGTCTGAAATGAACATTTTTCGTTTACTCGCCTAAATATAGTGATATTTTAAAATTGTTTAAACTTTTTAACTTTACCCTAGGTACAAACATTACGTTTGGTTAAAGTTTGATTCTACCATTTACTTTAGGTGAGATATGGTCCCAAGGCGTATTTCAACTTGAAACACGATTTCTACGTTATTAGAGTCTGAAATAAACATTTTTCGTTTACAAGGCGTATTTCAACTTGAAAGACGATTTCTACGTTTTTAGAGTCTGAAATGAACATTTTTCGTTTACTCGCCTAAATATAGTGATATTTTAAAATTGTTTAAACTTTTTAACTTTACCCTAAGTACAAACATTACGTTTGGTTAAAGTTTGATTCTACCATTTACTTTAGGTGAGATATGGTACCAAGGCGTATTTCAACTTGAAACACGATTTCTGCGGTTTTAGAGTCTGAGACGAACATTTTTCGTTTACTCGCCTAAATATAGTGATATTTTCAAATTGTTTAAACTTTTTAACTTTACCCTAGGTACAAACATTACGTTTGGTTAAAGTTTGATTCTACCATTTACTTTAGGTGAGATATGGTCCCAAGGCGTATTTCAACTTGAAACACGATTTCTACGTTATTAGAGTCTGAAATAAACATTTTTCGTTTACAAGGCGTATTTCAACTTGAAACACGATTTCTACGTTTTTAGAGTCTGAAATGAACATTTTTCGTTTACTCGCCTAAATATAGTGATATTTTAAAATTGTTTAAACTTTTTAACTTTATACTAGGTACAAACATTACGTTTGGTTAAAGTTTGATTCTACCATTTACTTTAGGTGAGATATGGTACCAAGGCGTATTTCAACTTGAAACACGATTTCTGCGGTTTTAGAGTCTGAAATAAACATTTTTCGTTTACAAGGCGTATTTCAACTTGAAACACGATTTCTACGTTTTTAGAGTCTGAAATGAACATTTTTCGTTTACTCGCCTAAATATAGTGATATTTTAAAATTGTTTAAACTTTTTAACTTTATACTAGGTACAAACATTACGTTTGGTTAAAGTTTGATTCTACCATTTACTTTAGGTGAGATATGGTCCCAAGGCGTATTTCAACTTGAAACACGATTTCTACGTTATTAGAGTCTGAAATAAACATTTTTCGTTTACAAGGCGTATTTCAACTTGAAAGACGATTTCTACGTTTTTAGAGTCTGAAATGAACATTTTTCGTTTACAAGGCGTATTTCAACTTGAAACACGATTTCTGCGGTTTTAGAGTCTGAGACGAACATTTTTCGTTTACTCGCCTAAATATAGTGATATTTTAAAATTGTTTAAACTTTTTAACTTTACCCTAAGTACAAACATTACGTTTGGTTAAAGTTTGATTCTACCATTTACTTTAGGTGAGATATGGTACCAAGGCGTATTTCAACTTGAAACACGATTTCTGCGGTTTTAGAGTCTGAAATAAACATTTTTCGTTTACAAGGCGTATTTCAACTTGAAAGACGATTTCTACGTTTTTAGAGTCTGAAATGAACATTTTTCGTTTACTCGCCTAAATATAGTGATATTTTCAAATTGTTTAAACTTTTTAACTTTACCCTAAGTACAAACATTACGTTTGGTTAAAGTTTGATTCTACCATTTACTTTAGGTGAGATATGGTCCCAAGGCGTATTTCAACTTGAAACACGATTTCTACGTTATTAGAGTCTGAAATAAACATTTTTCGTTTACAAGGCGTATTTCAACTTGAAAGACGATTTCTACGTTTTTAGAGTCTGAAATGAACATTTTTCGTTTACTCGCCTAAATATAGTGATATTTTAAAATTGTTTAAACTTTTTAACTTTACCCTAGGTACAAACATTACGTTTGGTTAAAGTTTGATTCTACCATTTACTTTAGGTGAGATATGGTACCAAGGCGTATTTCAACTTGAAACACGATTTCTGCGGTTTTAGAGTCTGAAATAAACATTTTTCGTTTACAAGGCGTATTTCAACTTGAAACACGATTTCTACGTTTTTAGAGTCTGAAATGAACATTTTTCGTTTACTCGCCTAAATATAGTGATATTTTAAAATTGTTTAAACTTTTTAACTTTACCCTAGGTACAAACATTACGTTTGGTTAAAGTTTGATTCTACCATTTACTTTAGGTGAGATATGGTCCCAAGGCGTATTTCAACTTGAAAGACGATTTCTACGTTTTTAGAGTCTGAAATGAACATTTTTCGTTTACAAGGCGTATTTCAACTTGAAACACGATTTCTGCGGTTTTAGAGTCTGAAATGAACATTTTTCGTTTACTCGCCTAAATATAGTGATATTTTCAAATTGTTTAAACTTTTTAACTTTACCCTAAGTACAAACATTACGTTTGGTTAAAGTTTGATTCTACCATTTACTTTAGGTGAGATATGGTACCAAGGCGTATTTCAACTTGAAACACGATTTCTGCGGTTTTAGAGTCTGAGACGAACATTTTTCGTTTACTCGCCTAAATATAGTGATATTTTCAAATTGTTTAAACTTTTTAACTTTACCCTAGGTACAAACATTACGTTTGGTTAAAGTTTGATTCTACCATTTACTTTAGGTGAGATATGGTCCCAAGGCGTATTTCAACTTGAAACACGATTTCTACGTTATTAGAGTCTGAAATAAACATTTTTCGTTTACAAGGCGTATTTCAACTTGAAACACGATTTCTACGTTTTTAGAGTCTGAAATGAACATTTTTCGTTTACTCGCCTAAATATAGTGATATTTTCAAATTGTTTAAACTTTTTAACTTTACCCTAGGTACAAACATTACGTTTGGTTAAAGTTTGATTCTACCATTTACTTTAGGTGAGATATGGTCCCAAGGCGTATTTCAACTTGAAACACGATTTCTACGTTATTAGAGTCTTAAATAAACATTTTTCGTTTACAAGGCGTATTTCAACTTGAAAGACGATTTCTACGTTTTTAGAGTCTGAAATAAACATTTTTCGTTTACAAGGCGTATTTCAACTTGAAACACGATTTCTACGTTTTTAGAGTCTGAAATGAACATTTTTCGTTTACTCGCCTAAATATAGTGATATTTTAAAATTGTTTAAACTTTTTAACTTTACCCTAGGTACAAACATTACGTTTGGTTAAAGTTTGATTCTACCATTTACTTTAGGTGAGATATGGTCCCAAGGCGTATTTCAACTTGAAACACGATTTCTACGTTATTAGAGTCTGAAATAAACATTTTTCGTTTACAAGGCGTATTTCAACTTGAAAGACGATTTCTACGTTTTTAGAGTCTGAAATGAACATTTTTCGTTTACTCGCCTAAATATAGTGATATTTTAAAATTGTTTAAACTTTTTAACTTTACCCTAAGTACAAACATTACGTTTGGTTAAAGTTTGATTCTACCATTTACTTTAGGTGAGATATGGTACCAAGGCGTATTTCAACTTGAAACACGATTTCTGCGGTTTTAGAGTCTGAGACGAACATTTTTCGTTTACTCGCCTAAATATAGTGATATTTTCAAATTGTTTAAACTTTTTAACTTTACCCTAGGTACAAACATTACGTTTGGTTAAAGTTTGATTCTACCATTTACTTTAGGTGAGATATGGTCCCAAGGCGTATTTCAACTTGAAACACGATTTCTACGTTATTAGAGTCTGAAATAAACATTTTTCGTTTACAAGGCGTATTTCAACTTGAAACACGATTTCTACGTTTTTAGAGTCTGAAATGAACATTTTTCGTTTACTCGCCTAAATATAGTGATATTTTAAAATTGTTTAAACTTTTTAACTTTATACTAGGTACAAACATTACGTTTGGTTAAAGTTTGATTCTACCATTTACTTTAGGTGAGATATGGTACCAAGGCGTATTTCAACTTGAAACACGATTTCTGCGGTTTTAGAGTCTGAAATAAACATTTTTCGTTTACAAGGCGTATTTCAACTTGAAACACGATTTCTACGTTTTTAGAGTCTGAAATGAACATTTTTCGTTTACTCGCCTAAATATAGTGATATTTTAAAATTGTTTAAACTTTTTAACTTTATACTAGGTACAAACATTACGTTTGGTTAAAGTTTGATTCTACCATTTACTTTAGGTGAGATATGGTCCCAAGGCGTATTTCAACTTGAAACACGATTTCTACGTTATTAGAGTCTGAAATAAACATTTTTCGTTTACAAGGCGTATTTCAACTTGAAAGACGATTTCTACGTTTTTAGAGTCTGAAATGAACATTTTTCGTTTACAAGGCGTATTTCAACTTGAAACACGATTTCTGCGGTTTTAGAGTCTGAGACGAACATTTTTCGTTTACTCGCCTAAATATAGTGATATTTTCAAATTGTTTAAACTTTTTAACTTTACCCTAAGTACAAACATTACGTTTGGTTAAAGTTTGATTCTACCATTTACTTTAGGTGAGATATGGTCCCAAGGCGTATTTCAACTTGAAACACGATTTCTACGTTATTAGAGTCTGAAATAAACATTTTTCGTTTACAAGGCGTATTTCAACTTGAAAGACGATTTCTACGTTTTTAGAGTCTGAAATGAACATTTTTCGTTTACTCGCCTAAATATAGTGATATTTTAAAATTGTTTAAACTTTTTAACTTTACCCTAGGTACAAACATTACGTTTGGTTAAAGTTTGATTCTACCATTTACTTTAGGTGAGATATGGTACCAAGGCGTATTTCAACTTGAAACACGATTTCTACGTTATTAGAGTCCGAAATAAACATTTTTCGTTTACAAGGCGTATTTCAACTTGAAACACGATTTCTACGTTATTAGAGTCTGAAATAAACATTTTTCGTTTACAAGGCGTATTTCAACTTGAAACACGATTTCTACGTTTTTAGAGTCTGAAATGAACATTTTTCGTTTACTCGCCTAAATATAGTGATATTTTAAAATTGTTTAAACTTTTTAACTTTATACTAGGTACAAACATTACGTTTGGTTAAAGTTTGATTCTACCATTTACTTTAGGTGAGATATGGTCCCAAGGCGTATTTCAACTTGAAACACGATTTCTACGTTATTAGAGTCTGAAATAAACATTTTTCGTTTACAAGGCGTATTTCAACTTGAAACACGATTTCTACGTTTTTAGAGTCTGAAATGAACATTTTTCGTTTACTCGCCTAAATATAGTGATATTTTCAAATTGTTTAAACTTTTTAACTTTACCCTAGGTACAAACATTACGTTTGGTTAAAGTTTGATTCTACCATTTACTTTAGGTGAGATATGGTCCCAAGGCGTATTTCAACTTGAAACACGATTTCTACGTTATTAGAGTCTGAAATAACCATTTTTCGTTTACAAGGCGTATTTCAACTTGAAAGACGATTTCTACGTTTTTAGAGTCTGAAATGAACATTTTTCGTTTACTCGCCTAAATATAGTGATATTTTAAAATTGTTTAAACTTTTTAACTTTATACTAGGTACAAACATTACGTTTGGTTAAAGTTTGATTCTACCATTTACTTTAGGTGAGATATGGTCCCAAGGCGTATTTCAACTTGAAACACGATTTCTACGTTATTAGAGTCTGAAATAAACATTTTTCGTTTACAAGGCGTATTTCAACTTGAAACACGATTTCTACGTTATTAGAGTCTGAAATAAACATTTTTCGTTTACAAGGCGTATTTCAACTTGAAAGACGATTTCTACGTTTTTAGAGTCTGAAATGAACATTTTTCGTTTACTCGCCTAAATATAGTGATATTTTAAAATTGTTTAAACTTTTTAACTTTATACTAGGTACAAACATTACGTTTGGTTAAAGTTTGATTCTACCATTTAATTTAGGTGAGATATGGTCCCAAGGCGTATTTCAACTTGAAACACGATTTCTACGTTATTAGAGTCTGAAATAAACATTTTTCGTTTACAAGGCGTATTTCAACTTGAAACACGATTTCTACGTTATTAGAGTCTGAAATGAACATTTTTCGTTTACAAGGCGTATTTCAACTTGAAACACGATTTCTGCGGTTTTAGAGTCTGAGACGAACATTTTTCGTTTACTCGCCTAAATATAGTGATATTTTCAAATTGTTTAAACTTTTTAACTTTACCCTAGGTACAAACATTACGTTTGGTTAAAGTTTGATTCTACCATTTACTTTAGGTGAGATATGGTCCCAAGGCGTATTTCAACTTGAAACACGATTTCTACGTTATTAGAGTCTGAAATAAACATTTTTCGTTTACAAGGCGTATTTCAACTTGAAAGACGATTTCTACGTTTTTAGAGTCTGAAATGAACATTTTTCGTTTACTCGCCTAAATATAGTGATATTTTCAAATTGTTTAAACTTTTTAACTTTACCCTAGGTACAAACATTACGTTTGGTTAAAGTTTGATTCTACCATTTACTTTAGGTGAGATATGGTCCCAAGGCGTATTTCAACTTGAAACACGATTTCTACGTTATTAGAGTCTGAAATAAACATTTTTCGTTTACAAGGCGTATTTCAACTTGAAAGACGATTTCTACGTTTTTAGAGTCTGAAATGAACATTTTTCGTTTACTCGCCTAAATATAGTGATATTTTAAAATTGTTTAAACTTTTTAACTTTACCCTAGGTACAAACATTACGTTTGGTTAAAGTTTGATTCTACCATTTACTTTAGGTGAGATATGGTACCAAGGCGTATTTCAACTTGAAACACGATTTCTACGTTTTTAGAGTCTGAAATGAACATTTTTCGTTTACTCGCCTAAATATAGTGATATTTTCAAATTGTTTAAACTTTTTAACTTTACCCTAGGTACAAACATTACGTTTGGTTAAAGTTTGATTCTACCATTTACTTTAGGTGAGATATGGTCCCAAGGCGTATTTCAACTTGAAACACGATTTCTACGTTATTAGAGTCTGAAATAAACATTTTTCGTTTACAAGGCGTATTTCAACTTGAAACACGATTTCTACGTTTTTAGAGTCTGAAATGAACATTTTTCGTTTACTCGCCTAAATATAGTGATATTTTCAAATTGTTTAAACTTTTTAACTTTACCCTAGGTACAAACATTACGTTTGGTTAAAGTTTGATTCTACCATTTACTTTAGGTGAGATATGGTCCCAAGGCGTATTTCAACTTGAAACACGATTTCTACGTTATTAGAGTCTGAAATAAACATTTTTCGTTTACAAGGCGTATTTCAACTTGAAAGACGATTTCTACGTTTTCAGAGTCTGAAATGAACATTTTTCGTTTACTCGCCTAAATATAGTGATATTTTAAAATTGTTTAAACTTTTTAACTTTATACTAGGTACAAACATTACGTTTGGTTAAAGTTTGATTCTACCATTTACTTTAGGTGAGATATGGTCCCAAGGCGTATTTCAACTTGAAACACGATTTCTACGTTATTAGAGTCTGAAATAAACATTTTTCGTTTGCAAGGCGTATTTCAACTTGAAAGACGATTTCTACGTTTTTAGAGTCTGAAATGAACATTTTTCGTTTACAAGGCGTATTTCAACTTGAAACACGATTTCTGCGGTTTTAGAGTCTGAGACGAACATTTTTCGTTTACTCGCCTAAATATAGTGATATTTTCAAATTGTTTAAACTTTTTAACTTTACCCTAGGTACAAACATTACGTTTGGTTAAAGTTTGATTCTACCATTTACTTTAGGTGAGATATGGTCCCAAGGCGTATTTCAACTTGAAACACGATTTCTACGTTATTAGAGTCTGAAATAAACATTTTTCGTTTACAAGGCGTATTTCAACTTGAAACACGATTTCTACGTTTTTAGAGTCTGAAATGAACATTTTTCGTTTACTCGCCTAAATATAGTGATATTTTCAAATTGTTTAAACTTTTTAACTTTACCCTAGGTACAAACATTACGTTTGGTTAAAGTTTGATTCTACCATTTACTTTAGGTGAGATATGGTCCCAAGGCGTATTTCAACTTGAAACACGATTTCTACGTTATTAGAGTCTGAAATAAACATTTTTCGTTTACAAGGCGTATTTCAACTTGAAAGACGATTTCTACGTTTTTAGAGTCTGAAATGAACATTTTTCGTTTACTCGCCTAAATATAGTGATATTTTAAAATTGTTTAAACTTTTTAACTTTATACTAGGTACAAACATTACGTTTGGTTAAAGTTTGATTCTACCATTTACTTTAGGTGAGATATGGTCCCAAGGCGTATTTCAACTTGAAACACGATTTCTACGTTATTAGAGTCTGAAATAAACATTTTTCGTTTGCAAGGCGTATTTCAACTTGAAAGACGATTTCTACGTTTTTAGAGTCTGAAATGAACATTTTTCGTTTACAAGGCGTATTTCAACTTGAAACACGATTTCTGCGGTTTTAGAGTCTGAGACGAACATTTTTCGTTTACTCGCCTAAATATAGTGATATTTTCAAATTGTTTAAACTTTTTAACTTTACCCTAGGTACAAACATTACGTTTGGTTAAAGTTTGATTCTACCATTTACTTTAGGTGAGATATGGTCCCAAGGCGTATTTCAACTTGAAACACGATTTCTACGTTATTAGAGTCTGAAATAAACATTTTTCGTTTACAAGGCGTATTTCAACTTGAAAGACGATTTCTACGTTTTTAGAGTCTGAAATGAACATTTTTCGTTTACTCGCCTAAATATAGTGATATTTTAAAATTGTTTAAACTTTTTAACTTTATACTAGGTACAAACATTACGTTTGGTTAAAGTTTGATTCTACCATTTACTTTAGGTGAGATATGGTCCCAAGGCGTATTTCAACTTGAAACACGATTTCTACGTTATTAGAGTCTGAAATAAACATTTTTCGTTTACAAGGCGTATTTCAACTTGAAACACGATTTCTGCGGTTTTAGAGTCTGAAATAAGCATTTTTCGTTTACAAGGCGTATTTCAACTTGAAACACGATTTCTACGTTTTTAGAGTCTGAAATGAACATTTTTCGTTTACTCGCCTAAATATAGTGATATTTTAAAATTGTTTAAACTTTTTAACTTTACCCTAGGTACAAACATTACGTTTGGTTAAAGTTTGATTCTACCATTTACTTTAGGTGAGATATGGTCCCAAGGCGTATTTCAACTTGAAAGACGATTTCTACGTTTTTAGAGTCTGAAATGAACATTTTTCGTTTACAAGGCGTATTTCAACTTGAAACACGATTTCTGCGGTTTTAGAGTCTGAGACGAACATTTTTCGTTTACTCGCCTAAATATAGTGATATTTTAAAATTGTTTAAACTTTTTAACTTTACCCTAAGTACAAACATTACGTTTGGTTAAAGTTTGATTCTACCATTTACTTTAGGTGAGATATGGTACCAAGGCGTATTTCAACTTGAAACACGATTTCTGCGGTTTTAGAGTCTGAAATAAACATTTTTCGTTTACAAGGCGTATTTCAACTTGAAACACGATTTCTACGTTTTTAGAGTCTGAAATGAACATTTTTCGTTTACTCGCCTAAATATAGTGATATTTTCAAATTGTTTAAACTTTTTAACTTTACCCTAGGTACAAACATTACGTTTGGTTAAAGTTTGATTCTACCATTTACTTTAGGTGAGATATGGTCCCAAGGCGTATTTCAACTTGAAACACGATTTCTACGTTATTAGAGTCTGAAATAAACATTTTTCGTTTACAAGGCGTATTTCAACTTGAAACACGATTTCTACGTTTTTAGAGTCTGAAATGAACATTTTTCGTTTACTCGCCTAAATATAGTGATATTTTAAAATTGTTTAAACTTTTTAACTTTACCCTAGGTACAAACATTACGTTTGGTTAAAGTTTGATTCTACCATTTACTTTAGGTGAGATATGGTACCAAGGCGTATTTCAACTTGAAACACGATTTCTACGTTATTAGAGTCTGAAATAAACATTTTTCGTTTACAAGGCGTATTTCAACTTGAAAGACGATTTCTACGTTTTTAGAGTCTGAAATGAACATTTTTCGTTTACTCGCCTAAATATAGTGATATTTTAAAATTGTTTAAACTTTTTAACTTTATACTAGGTACAAACATTACGTTTGGTTAAAGTTTGATTCTACCATTTAATTTAGGTGAGATATGGTCCCAAGGCGTATTTCAACTTGAAACACGATTTCTACGTTATTAGAGTCTGAAATAAACATTTTTCGTTTACAAGGCGTATTTCAACTTGAAACACGATTTCTACGTTATTAGAGTCTGAAATGAACATTTTTCGTTTACAAGGCGTATTTCAACTTGAAACACGATTTCTGCGGTTTTAGAGTCTGAGACGAACATTTTTCGTTTACTCGCCTAAATATAGTGATATTTTCAAATTGTTTAAACTTTTTAACTTTACCCTAGGTACAAACATTACGTTTGGTTAAAGTTTGATTCTACCATTTACTTTAGGTGAGATATGGTCCCAAGGCGTATTTCAACTTGAAACACGATTTCTACGTTATTAGAGTCTGAAATAAACATTTTTCGTTTACAAGGCGTATTTCAACTTGAAAGACGATTTCTACGTTTTTAGAGTCTGAAATGAACATTTTTCGTTTACTCGCCTAAATATAGTGATATTTTCAAATTGTTTAAACTTTTTAACTTTACCCTAGGTACAAACATTACGTTTGGTTAAAGTTTGATTCTACCATTTACTTTAGGTGAGATATGGTCCCAAGGCGTATTTCAACTTGAAACACGATTTCTACGTTATTAGAGTCTGAAATAAACATTTTTCGTTTACAAGGCGTATTTCAACTTGAAAGACGATTTCTACGTTTTTAGAGTCTGAAATGAACATTTTTCGTTTACTCGCCTAAATATAGTGATATTTTAAAATTGTTTAAACTTTTTAACTTTATACTAGGTACAAACATTACGTTTGGTTAAAGTTTGATTCTACCATTTACTTTAGGTGAGATATGGTCCCAAGGCGTATTTCAACTTGAAACACGATTTCTACGTTATTAGAGTCTGAAATAAACATTTTTCGTTTGCAAGGCGTATTTCAACTTGAAAGACGATTTCTACGTTTTTAGAGTCTGAAATGAACATTTTTCGTTTACAAGGCGTATTTCAACTTGAAACACGATTTCTGCGGTTTTAGAGTCTGAGACGAACATTTTTCGTTTACTCGCCTAAATATAGTGATATTTTCAAATTGTTTAAACTTTTTAACTTTACCCTAGGTACAAACATTACGTTTGGTTAAAGTTTGATTCTACCATTTACTTTAGGTGAGATATGGTCCCAAGGCGTATTTCAACTTGAAACACGATTTCCACGTTATTAGAGTCTGAAATAAACATTTTTCGTTTACAAGGCGTATTTCAACTTGAAAGACGATTTCTACGTTTTTAGAGTCTGAAATGAACATTTTTCGTTTACTCGCCTAAATATAGTGATATTTTAAAATTGTTTAAACTTTTTAACTTTATACTAGGTACAAACATTACGTTTGGTTAAAGTTTGATTCTACCATTTACTTTAGGTGAGATATGGTCCCAAGGCGTATTTCAACTTGAAACACGATTTCTACGTTATTAGAGTCTGAAATAAACATTTTTCGTTTACAAGGCGTATTTCAACTTGAAACACGATTTCAACGTTATTAGAGTCTGAAATAAACATTTTTCGTTTACAAGGCGTATTTCAACTTGAAACACGATTTCTACGTTTTTAGAGTCTGAAATGAACATTTTTCGTTTACTCGCCTAAATATAGTGATATTTTAAAATTGTTTAAACTTTTTAACTTTACCCTAGGTACAAACATTACGTTTGGTTAAAGTTTGATTCTACCATTTACTTTAGGTGAGATATGGTACCAAGGCGTATTTCAACTTGAAACACGATTTCTGCGGTTTTAGAGTCTGAGACGAACATTTTTCGTTTACTCGCCTAAATATAGTGATATTTTCAAATTGTTTAAACTTTTTAACTTTACCCTAGGTACAAACATTACGTTTGGTTAAAGTTTGATTCTACCATTTACTTTAGGTGAGATATGGTCCCAAGGCGTATTTCAACTTGAAACACTATTTTTACGTTATTAGAGTCTGAAATAAACATTTTTCGTTTACAAGGCGTATTTCAACTTGAAAGACGATTTCTACGTTTTTAGAGTCTGAAATGAACATTTTTCGTTTACTCGCCTAAATATAGTGATATTTTAAAATTGTTTAAACTTTTTAACTTTACCCTAGGTACAAACATTACGTTTGGTTAAAGTTTGATTCTACCATTTACTTTAGGTGAGATATGGTCCCAAGGCGTATTTCAACTTGAAAGACGATTTCTACGTTTTTAGAGTCTGAAATGAACATTTTTCGTTTACAAGGCGTATTTCAACTTGAAACACGATTTCTGCGGTTTTAGAGTCTGAGACGAACATTTTTCGTTTACTCGCCTAAATATAGTGATATTTTAAAATTGTTTAAACTTTTTAACTTTACCCTAAGTACAAACATTACGTTTGGTTAAAGTTTGATTCTACCATTTACTTTAGGTGAGATATGGTACCAAGGCGTATTTCAACTTGAAACACGATTTCTGCGGTTTTAGAGTCTGAAATAAACATTTTTCGTTTACAAGGCGTATTTCAACTTGAAAGACGATTTCTACGTTTTTAGAGTCTGAAATGAACATTTTTCGTTTACTCGCCTAAATATAGTGATATTTTCAAATTGTTTAAACTTTTTAACTCTACCCTAAGTACAAACATTACGTTTGGTTAAAGTTTGATTCTACCATTTACTTTAGGTGAGATATGGTCCCAAGGCGTATTTCAACTTGAAACACGATTTCTGCGGTTTTAGAGTCTGAAATAAACATTTTTCGTTTACAAGGCGTATTTCAACTTGAAAGACGATTTCTACGTTTTTAGAGTCTGAAATGAACATTTTTCGTTTACTCGCCTAAATGTAGTGATATTTTAAAATTGTTTAAACTTTTTAACTTTACCCTAGGTACAAACATTACGTTTGGTTAAAGTTTGATTCTACCATTTACTTTAGGTGAGATATGGTACCAAGGCGTATTTCAACTTGAAACACGATTTCTGCGGTTTTAGAGTCTGAAATAAACATTTTTCGTTTACAAGGCGTATTTCAACTTGAAACACGATTTTTACGTTTTTAGAGTCTGAAATGAACATTTTTCGTTTACTCGCCTAAATATAGTGATATTTTAAAATTGTTTAAACTTTTTAACTTTACCCTAGGTACAAACATTACGTTTGGTTAAAGTTTGATTCTACCATTTACTTTAGGTGAGATATGGTCCTAAGGCGTATTTCAACTTGAAAGACGATTTCTACGTTTTTAGAGTCTGAAATGAACATTTTTCGTTTACAAGGCGTATTTCAACTTGAAACACGATTTCTGCGGTTTTAGAGTCTGAGACGAACATTTTTCGTTTACTCGCCTAAATATAGTGATATTTTAAAATTGCTTAAACTTTTTAACTTTACCCTAAGTACAAACATTACATTTGGTTAAAGTTTGATTCTACCATTTACTTTAGGTGAGATATGGTACCAAGGCGTATTTCAACTTGAAACACGATTTCTGCGGTTTTAGAGTCTGAAATAAACATTTTTCGTTTACAAGGCGTATTTCAACTTGAAACACGATTTCTACGTTTTTAGAGTCTGAAATGAACATTTTTCGTTTACTCGCCTAAATATAGTGATATTTTCAAATTGTTTAAACTTTTTAACTTTACCCTAGGTACAAACATTACGTTTGGTTAAAGTTTGATTCTACCATTTACTTTAGGTGAGATATGGTCCCAAGGCGTATTTCAACTTGAAACACGATTTCTACGTTATTAGAGTCTGAAATAAACATTTTTCGTTTACAAGGCGTATTTCAACTTGAAAGACGATTTCTACGTTTTTAGAGTCTGAAATGAACATTTTTCGTTTACTCGCCTAAATATAGTGATATTTTCAAATTGTTTAAACTTTTTAACTTTACCCTAGGTACAAACATTACGTTTGGTTAAAGTTTGATTCTACCATTTACTTTAGGTGAGATATGGTCCCAAGGCGTATTTCAACTTGAAACACTATTTTTACGTTATTAGAGTCTGAAATAAACATTTTTCGTTTACAAGGCGTATTTCAACTTGAAAGACGATTTCTACGTTTTTAGAGTCTGAAATGAACATTTTTCGTTTACTCGCCTAAATATAGTGATATTTTAAAATTGTTTAAACTTTTTAACTTTACCCTAGGTACAAACATTACGTTTGGTTAAAGTTTGATTCTACCATTTACTTTAGGTGAGATATGGTCCCAAGGCGTATTTCAACTTGAAAGACGATTTCTACGTTTTTAGAGTCTGAAATGAACATTTTTCGTTTACAAGGCGTATTTCAACTTGAAACACGATTTCTGCGGTTTTAGAGTCTGAGACGAACATTTTTCGTTTACTCGCCTAAATATAGTGATATTTTAAAATTGTTTAAACTTTTTAACTTTACCCTAAGTACAAACATTACGTTTGGTTAAAGTTTGATTCTACCATTTACTTTAGGTGAGATATGGTACCAAGGCGTATTTCAACTTGAAACACGATTTCTGCGGTTTTAGAGTCTGAAATAAACATTTTTCGTTTACAAGGCGTATTTCAACTTGAAAGACGATTTCTACGTTTTTAGAGTCTGAAATGAACATTTTTCGTTTACTCGCCTAAATATAGTGATATTTTCAAATTGTTTAAACTTTTTAACTTTACCCTAAGTACAAACATTACGTTTGGTTAAAGTTTGATTCTACCATTTACTTTAGGTGAGATATGGTCCCAAGGCGTATTTCAACTTGAAACACGATTTCTGCGGTTTTAGAGTCTGAAATAAACATTTTTCGTTTACAAGGCGTATTTCAACTTGAAAGACGATTTCTACGTTTTTAGAGTCTGAAATGAACATTTTTCGTTTACTCGCCTAAATATAGTGATATTTTAAAATTGTTTAAACTTTTTAACTTTACCCTAGGTACAAACATTACGTTTGGTTAAAGTTTGATTCTACCATTTACTTTAGGTGAGATATGGTACCAAGGCGTATTTCAACTTGAAACACGATTTCTGCGGTTTTAGAGTCTGAAATAAACATTTTTCGTTTACAAGGCGTATTTCAACTTGAAACACGATTTTTACGTTTTTAGAGTCTGAAATGAACATTTTTCGTTTACTCGCCTAAATATAGTGATATTTTAAAATTGTTTAAACTTTTTAACTTTACCCTAGGTACAAACATTACGTTTGGTTAAAGTTTGATTCTACCATTTACTTTAGGTGAGATATGGTCCTAAGGCGTATTTCAACTTGAAAGACGATTTCTACGTTTTTAGAGTCTGAAATGAACATTTTTCGTTTACTCGCCTAAATATAGTGATATTTTAAAATTGTTTAAACTTTTTAACTTTACCCTAAGTACAAACATTACGTTTGGTTAAAGTTTGATTCTACCATTTACTTTAGGTGAGATATGGTACCAAGGCGTATTTCAACTTGAAACACGATTTCTGCGGTTTTAGAGTCTGAGACGAACATTTTTCGTTTACTCGCCTAAATATAGTGATATTTTCAAATTGTTTAAACTTTTTAACTTTACCCTAGGTACAAACATTACGTTTGGTTAAAGTTTGATTCTACCATTTACTTTAGGTGAGATATGGTCCCAAGGCGTATTTCAACTTGAAACACGATTTCTACGTTATTAGAGTCTGAAATAAACATTTTTCGTTTACAAGGCGTATTTCAACTTGAAAGACGATTTCTACGTTTTTAGAGTCTGAAATGAACATTTTTCGTTTACAAGGCGTATTTCAACTTGAAACACGATTTCTGCGGTTTTAGAGTCTGAAATAAACATTTTTCGTTTACAAGGCGTATTTCAACTTGAAACACGATTTCTACGTTTTTAGAGTCTGAAATGAACATTTTTCGTTTACTCGCCTAAATATAGTGATATTTTAAAATTGTTTAAACTTTTTAACTTTACCCTAGGTACAAACATTACGTTTGGTTAAAGTTTGATTCTACCATTTACTTTAGGTGAGATATGGTCCCAAGGCGTATTTCAACTTGAAACACGATTTCTACGTTATTAGAGTCTGAAATAAACATTTTTCGTTTACAAGGCGTATTTCAACTTGAAACACGATTTCTACGTTTTTAGAGTCTGAAATGAACATTTTTCGTTTACTCGCCTAAATATAGTGATATTTTCAAATTGTTTAAACTTTTTAACTTTACCCTAGGTACAAACATTACGTTTGGTTAAAGTTTGATTCTACCATTTACTTTAGGTGAGATATGGTCCCAAGGCGTATTTCAACTTGAAACACGATTTCTACGTTATTAGAGTCTGAAATAAACATTTTTCGTTTACAAGGCGTATTTCAACTTGAAACACGATTTCTACGTTTTTAGAGTCTGAAATGAACATTTTTCGTTTACTCGCCTAAATATAGTGATATTTTAAAATTGTTTAAACTTTTTAACTTTATACTAGGTACAAACATTACGTTTGGTTAAAGTTTGATTCTACCATTTACTTTAGGTGAGATATGGTACCAAGGCGTATTTCAACTTGAAACACGATTTCTGCGGTTTTAGAGTCTGAAATAAACATTTTTCGTTTACAAGGCGTATTTCAACTTGAAACACGATTTCTACGTTTTTAGAGTCTGAAATGAACATTTTTCGTTTACTCGCCTAAATATAGTGATATTTTAAAATTGTTTAAACTTTTTAACTTTATACTAGGTACAAACATTACGTTTGGTTAAAGTTTGATTCTACCATTTACTTTAGGTGAGATATGGTACCAAGGCGTATTTCAACTTGAAACACGATTTCTGCGGTTTTAGAGTCTGAGACGAACATTTTTCGTTTACTCGCCTAAATATAGTGATATTTTCAAATTGTTTAAACTTTTTAACTTTACCCTAGGTACAAACATTACGTTTGGTTAAAGTTTGATTCTACCATTTACTTTAGGTGAGATATGGTCCCAAGGCGTATTTCAACTTGAAACACGATTTCTACGTTATTAGAGTCTGAAATAAACATTTTTCGTTTACAAGGCGTATTTCAACTTGAAACACGATTTCTACGTTTTTAGAGTCTGAAATGAACATTTTTCGTTTACTCGCCTAAATATAGTGATATTTTAAAATTGTTTAAATTTTTTAACTTTATACTAGGTACAAACATTACGTTTGGTTAAAGTTTGATTCTACCATTTACTTTAGGTGAGATATGGTACCAAGGCGTATTTCAACTTGAAACACGATTTCTGCGGTTTTAGAGTCTGAAATAAACATTTTTCGTTTACAAGGCGTATTTCAACTTGAAACACGATTTCTACGTTTTTAGAGTCTGAAATGAACATTTTTCGTTTACTCGCCTAAATATAGTGATATTTTCAAATTGTTTAAACTTTTTAACTTTACCCTAGGTACAAACATTACGTTTGGTTAAAGTTTGATTCTACCATTTACTTTAGGTGAGATATGGTCCCAAGGCGTATTTCAACTTGAAACACGATTTCTACGTTATTAGAGTCTGAAATAAACATTTTTCGTTTACAAGGCGTATTTCAACTTGAAAGACGATTTCTACGTTTTTAGAGTCTGAAATAAACATTTTTCGTTTACAAGGCGTATTTCAACTTGAAACACGATTTCTACGTTTTTAGAGTCTGAAATGAACATTTTTCGTTTACTCGCCTAAATATAGTGATATTTTAAAATTGTTTAAACTTTTTAACTTTACCCTAGGTACAAACATTACGTTTGGTTAAAGTTTGATTCTACCATTTACTTTAGGTGAGATATGGTACCAAGGCGTATTTCAACTTGAAACACGATTTCTGCGGTTTTAGAGTCTGAAATAAACATTTTTCGTTTACAAGGCGTATTTCAACTTGAAAGACGATTTCTACGTTTTTAGAGTCTGAAATGAACATTTTTCGTTTACTCGCCTAAATATAGTGATATTTTCAAATTGTTTATTTTTAACTTTACCCTAAGTACAAACATTACGTTTGGTTAAAGTTTGATTCTACCATTTACTTTAGGTGAGATATGGTACCAAGGCGTATTTCAACTTGAAACACGATTTCTGCGGTTTTAGAGTCTGAAATAAACATTTTTCGTTTACAAGGCGTATTTCAACTTGAAACACGATTTCTACGTTTTTAGAGTCTGAAATGAACATTTTTCGTTTACTCGCCTAAATATAGTGATATTTTAAAATTGTTTAAACTTTTTAACTTTATACTAGGTACAAACATTACGTTTGGTTAAAGTTTGATTCTACCATTTACTTTAGGTGAGATATGGTCCCAAGGCGTATTTCAACTTGAAACACGATTTCTACGTTATTAGAGTCTGAAATAAACATTTTTCGTTTACAAGGCGTATTTCAACTTGAAAGACGATTTCTACGTTTTTAGAGTCTGAAATGAACATTTTTCGTTTACTCGCCTAAATATAGTGATATTTTAAAATTGTTTAAACTTTTTAACTTTATACTAGGTACAAACATTACGTTTGGTTAAAGTTTGATTCTACCATTTACTTTAGGTGAGATATGGTCCCAAGGCGTATTTCAACTTGAAACACGATTTCTACGTTATTAGAGTCTGAAATAAACATTTTTCGTTTACAAGGCGTATTTCAACTTGAAAGACGATTTCTACGTTTTTAGAGTCTGAAATGAACATTTTTCGTTTACTCGCCTAAATATAGTGATATTTTAAAATTGTTTAAACTTTTTAACTTTACCCTAAGTACAAACATTACGTTTGGTTAAAGTTTGATTCTACCATTTACTTTAGGTGAGATATGGTACCAAGGCGTATTTCAACTTGAAACACGATTTCTGCGGTTTTAGAGTCTGAGACGAACATTTTTCGTTTACTCGCCTAAATATAGTGATATTTTCAAATTGTTTAAACTTTTTAACTTTACCCTAGGTACAAACATTACGTTTGGTTAAAGTTTGATTCTACCATTTACTTTAGGTGAGATATGGTCCCAAGGCGTATTTCAACTTGAAACACGATTTCTACGTTATTAGAGTCTGAAATAAACATTTTTCGTTTACAAGGCGTATTTCAACTTGAAAGACGATTTCTACGTTTTTAGAGTCTGAAATGAACATTTTTCGTTTACAAGGCGTATTTCAACTTGAAACACGATTTCTGCGGTTTTAGAGTCTGAAATAAACATTTTTCGTTTACAAGGCGTATTTCAACTTGAAACACGATTTCTACGTTTTTAGAGTCTGAAATGAACATTTTTCGTTTACTCGCCTAAATATAGTGATATTTTAAAATTGTTTAAACTTTTTAACTTTACCCTAGGTACAAACATTACGTTTGGTTAAAGTTTGATTCTACCATTTACTTTAGGTGAGATATGGTCCCAAGGCGTATTTCAACTTGAAACACGATTTCTACGTTATTAGAGTCTGAAATAAACATTTTTCGTTTACAAGGCGTATTTCAACTTGAAACACGATTTCTACGTTTTTAGAGTCTGAAATGAATATTTTTCGTTTACTCGCCTAAATATAGTGATATTTTAAAATTGTTTAAACTTTTTAACTTTACCCTAGGTACAAACATTACGTTTGGTTAAAGTTTGATTCTACCATTTACTTTAGGTGAGATATGGTCCCAAGGCGTATTTCAACTTGAAACACGATTTCTACGTTATTAGAGTCTGAAATAAACATTTTTCGTTTACAAGGCGTATTTCAACTTGAAAGACGATTTCTACGTTTTTAGAGTCTGAAATAAACATTTTTCGTTTACAAGGCGTATTTCAACTTGAAACACGATTTCTACGTTTTTAGAGTCTGAAATGAACATTTTTCGTTTACTCGCCTAAATATAGTGATATTTTAAAATTGTTTAAACTTTTTAACTTTACCCTAGGTACAAACATTACGTTTGGTTAAAGTTTGATTCTACCATTTACTTTAGGTGAGATATGGTCCCAAGGCGTATTTCAACTTGAAACACGATTTCTACGTTATTAGAGTCTGAAATAAACATTTTTCGTTTACAAGGCGTATTTCAACTTGAAACACGATTTCTACGTTTTTAGAGTCTGAAATGAACATTTTTCGTTTACTCGCCTAAATATAGTGATATTTTAAAATTGTTTAAACTTTTTAACTTTATACTAGGTACAAACATTACGTTTGGTTAAAGTTTGATTCTACCATTTACTTTAGGTGAGATATGGTACCAAGGCGTATTTCAACTTGAAACACGATTTCTGCGGTTTTAGAGTCTGAAATAAACATTTTTCGTTTACAAGGCGTATTTCAACTTGAAACACGATTTCTACGTTTTTAGAGTCTGAAATGAACATTTTTCGTTTACTCGCCTAAATATAGTGATATTTTAAAATTGTTTAAACTTTTTAACTTTATACTAGGTACAAACATTACGTTTGGTTAAAGTTTGATTCTACCATTTACTTTAGGTGAGATATGGTACCAAGGCGTATTTCAACTTGAAACACGATTTCTGCGGTTTTAGAGTCTGAGACGAACATTTTTCGTTTACTCGCCTAAATATAGTGATATTTTTAAATTGTTTAAACTTTTTAACTTTACCCTAGGTACAAACATTACGTTTGGTTAAAGTTTGATTCTACCATTTACTTTAGGTGAGATATGGTCCCAAGGCGTATTTCAACTTGAAACACGATTTCTACGTTATTAGAGTCTGAAATAAACATTTTTCGTTTACAAGGCGTATTTCAACTTGAAACACGATTTCTACGTTTTTAGAGTCTGAAATGAACATTTTTCGTTTACTCGCCTAAATATAGTGATATTTTAAAATTGTTTAAACTTTTTAACTTTACCCTAAGTACAAACATTACGTTTGGTTAAAGTTTGATTCTACCATTTACTTTAGGTGAGATATGGTACCAAGGCGTATTTCAACTTGAAACACGATTTCTGCGGTTTTAGAGTCTGAGACGAACATTTTTCGTTTACTCGCCTAAATATAGTGATATTTTCAAATTGTTTAAACTTTTTAACTTTACCCTAGGTACAAACATTACGTTTGGTTAAAGTTTGATTCTACCATTTACTTTAGGTGAGATATGGTCCCAAGGCGTATTTCAACTTGAAACACGATTTCTACGTTATTAGAGTCTGAAATAAACATTTTTCGTTTACAAGGCGTATTTCAACTTGAAACACGATTTCTACGTTTTTAGAGTCTGAAATGAACATTTTTCGTTTACTCGCCTAAATATAGTGATATTTTAAAATTGTTTAAATTTTTTAACTTTATACTAGGTACAAACATTACGTTTGGTTAAAGTTTGATTCTACCATTTACTTTAGGTGAGATATGGTACCAAGGCGTATTTCAACTTGAAACACGATTTCTGCGGTTTTAGAGTCTGAAATAAACATTTTTCGTTTACAAGGCGTATTTCAACTTGAAACACGATTTCTACGTTTTTAGAGTCTGAAATGAACATTTTTCGTTTACTCGCCTAAATATAGTGATATTTTCAAATTGTTTAAACTTTTTAACTTTACCCTAGGTACAAACATTACGTTTGGTTAAAGTTTGATTCTACCATTTACTTTAGGTGAGATATGGTCCCAAGGCGTATTTCAACTTGAAACACGATTTCTACGTTATTAGAGTCTGAAATAAACATTTTTCGTTTACAAGGCGTATTTCAACTTGAAAGACGATTTCTACGTTTTTAGAGTCTGAAATAAACATTTTTCGTTTACAAGGCGTATTTCAACTTGAAACACGATTTCTACGTTTTTAGAGTCTGAAATGAACATTTTTCGTTTACTCGCCTAAATATAGTGATATTTTAAAATTGTTTAAACTTTTTAACTTTACCCTAGGTACAAACATTACGTTTGGTTAAAGTTTGATTCTACCATTTACTTTAGGTGAGATATGGTACCAAGGCGTATTTCAACTTGAAACACGATTTCTGCGGTTTTAGAGTCTGAGACGAACATTTTTCGTTTACTCGCCTAAATATAGTGATATTTTCAAATTGTTTAAACTTTTTAACTTTACCCTAGGTACAAACATTACGTTTGGTTAAAGTTTGATTCTACCATTTACTTTAGGTGAGATATGGTCCCAAGGCGTATTTCAACTTGAAACACGATTTCTACGTTATTAGAGTCTGAAATAAACATTTTTCGTTTACAAGGCGTATTTCAACTTGAAAGACGATTTCTACGTTTTTAGAGTCTGAAATAAACATTTTTCGTTTACAAGGCGTATTTCAACTTGAAACACGATTTCTACGTTTTTAGAGTCTGAAATGAACATTTTTCGTTTACTCGCCTAAATATAGTGATATTTTAAAATTGTTTAAACTTTTTAACTTTACCCTAGGTACAAACATTACGTTTGGTTAAAGTTTGATTCTACCATTTACTTTAGGTGGGATATGGTACCAAGGCGTATTTCAACTTGAAACACGATTTCTGCGGTTTTAGAGTCTGAAATAAACATTTTTCGTTTACAAGGCGTATTTCAACTTGAAAGACGATTTCTACGTTTTTAGAGTCTGAAATGAACATTTTTCGTTTACTCGCCTAAATATAGTGATATTTTCAAATTGTTTATTTTTAACTTTACCCTAAGTACAAACATTACGTTTGGTTAAAGTTTGATTCTACCATTTACTTTAGGTGAGATATGGTACCAAGGCGTATTTCAACTTGAAACACGATTTCTGCGGTTTTAGAGTCTGAGACGAACATTTTTCGTTTACTCGCCTAAATATAGTGATATTTTCAAATTGTTTAAACTTTTTAACTTTACCCTAGGTACAAACATTACGTTTGGTTAAAGTTTGATTCTACCATTTACTTTAGGTGAGATATGGTCCCAAGGCGTATTTCAACTTGAAACACGATTTCTACGTTATTAGAGTCTGAAATAAACATTTTTCGTTTACAAGGCGTATTTCAACTTGAAAGACGATTTCTACGTTTTTAGAGTCTGAAATAAACATTTTTCGTTTACAAGGCGTATTTCAACTTGAAACACGATTTCTACGTTTTTAGAGTCTGAAATGAACATTTTTCGTTTACTCGCCTAAATATAGTGATATTTTAAAATTGTTTAAACTTTTTAACTTTACCCTAGGTACAAACATTACGTTTGGTTAAAGTTTGATTCTACCATTTACTTTAGGTGAGATATGGTACCAAGGCGTATTTCAACTTGAAACACGATTTCTGCGGTTTTAGAGTCTGAAATAAACATTTTTCGTTTACAAGGCGTATTTCAACTTGAAAGACGATTTCTACGTTTTTAGAGTCTGAAATGAACATTTTTCGTTTACTCGCCTAAATATAGTGATATTTTCAAATTGTTTATTTTTAACTTTACCCTAAGTACAAACATTACGTTTGGTTAAAGTTTGATTCTACCATTTACTTTAGGTGAGATATGGTACCAAGGCGTATTTCAACTTGAAACACGATTTCTGCGGTTTTAGAGTCTGAGACGAACATTTTTCGTTTACTCGCCTAAATATAGTGATATTTTCAAATTGTTTAAACTTTTTAACTTTACCCTAGGTACAAACATTACGTTTGGTTAAAGTTTGATTCTACCATTTACTTTAGGTGAGATATGGTCCCAAGGCGTATTTCAACTTGAAACACGATTTCTACGTTATTAGAGTCTGAAATAAACATTTTTCGTTTACAAGGCGTATTTCAACTTGAAAGACGATTTCTACGTTTTTAGAGTCTGAAATAAACATTTTTCGTTTACAAGGCGTATTTCAACTTGAAACACGATTTCTACGTTTTTAGAGTCTGAAATGAACATTTTTCGTTTACTCGCCTAAATATAGTGATATTTTCAAATTGTTTAAACTTTTTAACTTTACCCTAGGTACAAACATTACGTTTGGTTAAAGTTTGATTCTACCATTTACTTTGGGTGAGATATGGTCCCAAGGCGTATTTCAACTTGAAACACGATTTCTACGTTATTAGAGTCTGAAATAAACATTTTTCGTTTACAAGGCGTATTTCAACTTGAAACACGATTTCTACGTTTTTAGAGTCTGAAATGAACATTTTTCGTTTACTCGCCTAAATATAGTGATATTTTAAAATTGTTTAAACTTTTTAACTTTATACTAGGTACAAACATTACGTTTGGTTAAAGTTTTATTCTACCATTTACTTTAGGTGAGATATGGTACCAAGGCGTATTTCAACTTGAAACACGATTTCTGCGGTTTTAGAGTCTGAAATAAACATTTTTCGTTTACAAGGCGTATTTCAACTTGAAACACGATTTCTACGTTTTTAGAGTCTGAAATGAACATTTTTCGTTTACTCGCCTAAATATAGTGATATTTTAAAATTGTTTAAACTTTTTAACTTTATACTAGGTACAAACATTACGTTTGGTTAAAGTTTGATTCTACCATTTACTTTAGGTGAGATATGGTCCCAAGGCGTATTTCAACTTGAAACACGATTTCTACGTTATTAGAGTCTGAAATAAAAATTTTTCGTTTACAAGGCGTATTTCAACTTGAAAGACGATTTCTACGTTTTTAGAGTCTGAAATGAACATTTTTCGTTTACTCGCCTAAATATAGTGATATTTTCAAATTGTTTAAACTTTTTAACTTTACCCTAGGTACAAACATTACGTTTGGTTAAAGTTTGATTCTACCATTTACTTTAGGTGAGATATGGTCCCAAGGCGTATTTCAACTTGAAACACGATTTCTACGTTATTAGAGTCTGAAATAAACATTTTTCGTTTACAAGGCGTATTTCAACTTGAAAGACGATTTCTACGTTTTTAGAGTCTGAAATAAACATTTTTCGTTTACAAGGCGTATTTCAACTTGAAACACGATTTCTACGTTTTTAGAGTCTGAAATGAACATTTTTCGTTTACTCGCCTAAATATAGTGATATTTTAAAATTGTTTAAACTTTTTAACTTTACCCTAGGTACAAACATTACGTTTGGTTAAAGTTTGATTCTACCATTTACTTTAGGTGAGATATGGTACCAAGGCGTATTTCAACTTGAAACACGATTTCTGCGGTTTTAGAGTCTGAAATAAACATTTTTCGTTTACAAGGCGTATTTCAACTTGAAAGACGATTTCTACGTTTTTAGAGTCTGAAATGAACATTTTTCGTTTACTCGCCTAAATATAGTGATATTTTCAAATTGTTTATTTTTAACTTTACCCTAAGTACAAACATTACGTTTGGTTAAAGTTTGATTCTACCATTTACTTTAGGTGAGATATGGTACCAAGGCGTATTTCAACTTGAAACACGATTTCTGCGGTTTTAGAGTCTGAGACGAACATTTTTCGTTTACTCGCCTAAATATAGTGATATTTTCAAATTGTTTAAACTTTTTAACTTTACCCTAGGTACAAACATTACGTTTGGTTAAAGTTTGATTCTACCATTTACTTTAGGTGAGATATGGTCCCAAGGCGTATTTCAACTTGAAACACGATTTCTACGTTATTAGAGTCTGAAATAAACATTTTTCGTTTACAAGGCGTATTTCAACTTGAAAGACGATTTCTACGTTTTTAGAGTCTGAAATAAACATTTTTCGTTTACAAGGCGTATTTCAACTTGAAACACGATTTCTACGTTTTTAGAGTCTGAAATGAACATTTTTCGTTTACTCGCCTAAATATAGTGATATTTTCAAATTGTTTAAACTTTTTAACTTTACCCTAGGTACAAACATTACGTTTGGTTAAAGTTTGATTCTACCATTTACTTTGGGTGAGATATGGTCCCAAGGCGTATTTCAACTTGAAACACGATTTCTACGTTATTAGAGTCTGAAATAAACATTTTTCGTTTACAAGGCGTATTTCAACTTGAAACACGATTTCTACGTTTTTAGAGTCTGAAATGAACATTTTTCGTTTACTCGCCTAAATATAGTGATATTTTAAAATTGTTTAAACTTTTTAACTTTATACTAGGTACAAACATTACGTTTGGTTAAAGTTTTATTCTACCATTTACTTTAGGTGAGATATGGTACCAAGGCGTATTTCAACTTGAAACACGATTTCTGCGGTTTTAGAGTCTGAAATAAACATTTTTCGTTTACAAGGCGTATTTCAACTTGAAACACGATTTCTACGTTTTTAGAGTCTGAAATGAACATTTTTCGTTTACTCGCCTAAATATAGTGATATTTTAAAATTGTTTAAACTTTTTAACTTTATACTAGGTACAAACATTACGTTTGGTTAAAGTTTGATTCTACCATTTACTTTAGGTGAGATATGGTCCCAAGGCGTATTTCAACTTGAAACACGATTTCTACGTTATTAGAGTCTGAAATAAAAATTTTTCGTTTACAAGGCGTATTTCAACTTGAAAGACGATTTCTACGTTTTTAGAGTCTGAAATGAACATTTTTCGTTTACTCGCCTAAATATAGTGATATTTTAAAATTTTTTAAACTTTTTAACTTTACCCTAAGTACAAACATTACGTTTGGTTAAAGTTTGATTCTACCATTTACTTTAGGTGAGATATGGTACCAAGGCGTATTTCAACTTGAAACACGATTTCTGCGGTTTTAGAGTCTGAAATAAACATTTTTCGTTTACAAGGCGTATTTCAACTTGAAAGACGATTTCTACGTTTTTAGAGTCTGAAATGAACATTTTTCGTTTACTCGCCTAAATATAGTGGATATTTTAAAATTGTTTAAACTTTTTAACTTTACCCTAAGTACAAACATTACGTTTGGTTAAAGTTTGATTCTACCATTTACTTTAGGTGAGATATGGTCCCAAGGCGTATTTCAACTTGAAACACGATTTCTACGTTATTAGAGTCTGAAATAAACATTTTTCGTTTACAAGGCGTATTTCAACTTGAAACACGATTTCTACGTTTTTAGAGTCTGAAATGAACATTTTTCGTTTACTCGCCTAAATATAGTGATATTTTAAAATTGTTTAAACTTTTTAACTTTACCCTAGGTACAAACATTACGTTTGGTTAAAGTTTGATTCTACCATTTACTTTAGGTGAGATATGGTACCAAGGCGTATTTCAACTTGAAACACGATTTCTGCGGTTTTAGAGTCTGAAATAAACATTTTTCGTTTACAAGGCGTATTTCAACTTGAAAGACGATTTCTACGTTTTTAGAGTCTGAAATGAACATTTTTCGTTTACTCGCCTAAATATAGTGATATTTTAAAATTGTTTAAACTTTTTAACTTTACCCTAAGTACAAACATTACGTTTGGTTAAAGTTTGATTCTACCATTTACTTTAGGTGAGATATGGTCCCAAGGCGTATTTCAACTTGAAACACGATTTCTACGTTATTAGAGTCTGAAATAAACATTTTTCGTTTACAAGGCGTATTTCAACTTGAAAGACGATTTCTACGTTTTTAGAGTCTGAAATAAACATTTTTCGTTTACAAGGCGTATTTCATCTTGAAAGACGATTTCTACGTTTTTAGCGTCTGAAATGAACATTTTTCGTTTACTCGCCTAAATATAGTGATATTTTAAAATTGTTTAAACTTTTTAACTTTACCCTAAGTACAAACATTACGTTTGGTTAAAGTTTGATTCTACCATTTACTTTAGGTGAGATATGGTACCAAGGCGTATTTCAACTTGAAACACGATTTCTGCGGTTTTAGAGTCTGAAATAAACATTTTTCGTTTACAAGGCGTATTTCAACTTGAAAGACGATTTCTACGTTTTTAGAGTCTGAAATGAACATTTTTCGTTTACTCGCCTAAATATAGTGGATATTTTAAAATTGTTTAAACTTTTTAACTTTACCCTAAGTACAAACATTACGTTTGGTTAAAGTTTGATTCTACCATTTACTTTAGGTGAGATATGGTCCCAAGGCGTATTTCAACTTGAAACACGATTTCTACGTTATTAGAGTCTGAAATAAACATTTTTCGTTTACAAGGCGTATTTCAACTTGAAACACGATTTCTACGTTTTTAGAGTCTGAAATGAACATTTTTCGTTTACTCGCCTAAATATAGTGATATTTTAAAATTGTTTAAACTTTTTAACTTTACCCTAGGTACAAACATTACGTTTGGTTAAAGTTTGATTCTACCATTTACTTTAGGTGAGATATGGTACCAAGGCGTATTTCAACTTGAAACACGATTTCTGCGGTTTTAGAGTCTGAAATAAACATTTTTCGTTTACAAGGCGTATTTCAACTTGAAAGACGATTTCTACGTTTTTAGAGTCTGAAATGAACATTTTTCGTTTACTCGCCTAAATATAGTGATATTTTAAAATTGTTTAAACTTTTTAACTTTACCCTAAGTACAAACATTACGTTTGGTTAAAGTTTGATTCTACCATTTACTTTAGGTGAGATATGGTCCCAAGGCGTATTTCAACTTGAAACACGATTTCTACGTTATTAGAGTCTGAAATAAACATTTTTCGTTTACAAGGCGTATTTCAACTTGAAAGACGATTTCTACGTTTTTAGAGTCTGAAATAAACATTTTTCGTTTACAAGGCGTATTTCAACTTGAAACACGATTTCTACGTTTTTAGAGTCTGAAATGAACATTTTTCGTTTACTCGCCTAAATATAGTGATATTTTAAAATTGTTTAAACTTTTTAACTTTACCCTAGGTACAAACATTACGTTTGGTTAAAGTTTGATTCTACCATTTACTTTAGGTGAGATATGGTACCAAGGCGTATTTCAACTTGAAACACGATTTCTGCGGTTTTAGAGTCTGAAATAAACATTTTTCGTTTACAAGGCGTATTTCAACTTGAAAGACGATTTCTACGTTTTTAGAGTCTGAAATGAACATTTTTCGTTTACTCGCCTAAATATAGTGATATTTTCAAATTGTTTAAACTTTTTAACTTTACCCTAAGTACAAACATTACGTTTGGTTAAAGTTTGATTCTACCATTTACTTTAGGTGAGATATGGTACCAAGGCGTATTTCAACTTGAAACACGATTTCTGCGGTTTTAGAGTCTGAGACGAACATTTTTCGTTTACTCGCCTAAATATAGTGATATTTTCAAATTGTTTAAACTTTTTAACTTTACCCTAGGTACAAACATTACGTTTGGTTAAAGTTTGATTCTACCATTTACTTTAGGTGAGATATGGTCCCAAGGCGTATTTCAACTTGAAACACGATTTCTACGTTATTAGAGTCTGAAATAAACATTTTTCGTTTACAAGGCGTATTTCAACTTGAAAGACGATTTCTACGTTTTTAGAGTCTGAAATAAACATTTTTCGTTTACAAGGCGTATTTCAACTTGAAACACGATTTCTACGTTTTTAGAGTCTGAAATGAACATTTTTCGTTTACTCGCCTAAATATAGTGATATTTTAAAATTGTTTAAACTTTTTAACTTTACCCTAGGTACAAACATTACGTTTGGTTAAAGTTTGATTCTACCATTTACTTTAGGTGAGATATGGTACCAAGGCGTATTTCAACTTGAAACACGATTTCTGCGGTTTTAGAGTCTGAAATAAACATTTTTCGTTTACAAGGCGTATTTCAACTTGAAAGACGATTTCTACGTTTTTAGAGTCTGAAATGAACATTTTTCGTTTACTCGCCTAAATATAGTGATATTTTCAAATTGTTTAAACTTTTTAACTTTACCCTAAGTACAAACATTACGTTTGGTTAAAGTTTGATTCTACCATTTACTTTAGGTGAGATATGGTACCAAGGCGTATTTCAACTTGAAACACGATTTCTGCGGTTTTAGAGTCTGAGACGAACATTTTTCGTTTACTCGCCTAAATATAGTGATATTTTAAAATTGTTTAAACTTTTTAACTTTATACTAGGTACAAACATTACGTTTGGTTAAAGTTTGATTCTACCATTTACTTTAGGTGAGATATGGTCCCAAGGCGTATTTCAACTTGAAACACGATTTCTACGTTATTAGAGTCTGAAATAAACATTTTTCGTTTACAAGGCGTATTTCAACTTGAAAGACGATTTCTACGTTTTTAGAGTCTGAAATGAACATTTTTCGTTTACTCGCCTAAATATAGTGATATTTTAAAATTGTTTAAACTTTTTAACTTTACCCTAAGTACAAACATTACGTTTGGTTAAAGTTTGATTCTACCATTTACTTTAGGTGAGATATGGTACCAAGGCGTATTTCAACTTGAAACACGATTTCTGCGGTTTTAGAGTCTGAAATAAACATTTTTCGTTTACAAGGCGTATTTCAACTTGAAAGACGATTTCTACGTTTTTAGAGTCTGAAATGAACATTTTTCGTTTACTCGCCTAAATATAGTGGATATTTTAAAATTGTTTAAACTTTTTAACTTTACCCTAAGTACAAACATTACGTTTGGTTAAAGTTTGATTCTACCATTTACTTTAGGTGAGATATGGTCCCAAGGCGTATTTCAACTTGAAACACGATTTCTACGTTATTAGAGTCTGAAATAAACATTTTTCGTTTACAAGGCGTATTTCAACTTGAAACACGATTTCTACGTTTTTAGAGTCTGAAATGAACATTTTTCGTTTACTCGCCTAAATATAGTGATATTTTAAAATTGTTTAAACTTTTTAACTTTACCCTAGGTACAAACATTACGTTTGGTTAAAGTTTGATTCTACCATTTACTTTAGGTGAGATATGGTACCAAGGCGTATTTCAACTTGAAACACGATTTCTGCGGTTTTAGAGTCTGAAATAAACATTTTTCGTTTACAAGGCGTATTTCAACTTGAAAGACGATTTCTACGTTTTTAGAGTCTGAAATGAACATTTTTCGTTTACTCGCCTAAATATAGTGATATTTTAAAATTGTTTAAACTTTTTAACTTTACCCTAAGAACAAACATTACGTTTGGTTAAAGTTTGATTCTACCATTTACTTTAGGTGAGATATGGTCCCAAGGCGTATTTCAACTTGAAACACGATTTCTACGTTATTAGAGTCTGAAATAAACATTTTTCGTTTACAAGGCGTATTTCAACTTGAAAGACGATTTCTACGTTTTTAGAGTCTGAAATAAACATTTTTCGTTTACAAGGCGTATTTCATCTTGAAAGACGATTTCTACGTTTTTAGAGTCTGAAATGAACATTTTTCGTTTACTCGCCTAAATATAGTGATATTTTAAAATTGTTTAAACTTTTTAACTTTACCCTAAGTACAAACATTACGTTTGGTTAAAGTTTGATTCTACCATTTACTTTAGGTGAGATATGGTACCAAGGCGTATTTCAACTTGAAACACGATTTCTGCGGTTTTAGAGTCTGAAATAAACATTTTTCGTTTACAAGGCGTATTTCAACTTGAAAGACGATTTCTACGTTTTTAGAGTCTGAAATGAACATTTTTCGTTTACTCGCCTAAATATAGTGGATATTTTAAAATTGTTTAAACTTTTTAACTTTACCCTAAGTACAAACATTACGTTTGGTTAAAGTTTGATTCTACCATTTACTTTAGGTGAGATATGGTCCCAAGGCGTATTTCAACTTGAAACACGATTTCTACGTTATTAGAGTCTGAAATAAACATTTTTCGTTTACAAGGCGTATTTCAACTTGAAACACGATTTCTACGTTTTTAGAGTCTGAAATGAACATTTTTCGTTTACTCGCCTAAATATAGTGATATTTTAAAATTGTTTAAACTTTTTAACTTTACCCTAGGTACAAACATTACGTTTGGTTAAAGTTTGATTCTACCATTTACTTTAGGTGAGATATGGTACCAAGGCGTATTTCAACTTGAAACACGATTTCTGCGGTTTTAGAGTCTGAAATAAACATTTTTCGTTTACAAGGCGTATTTCAACTTGAAAGACGATTTCTACGTTTTTAGAGTCTGAAATGAACATTTTTCGTTTACTCGCCTAAATATAGTGATATTTTAAAATTGTTTAAACTTTTTAACTTTACCCTAAGTACAAACATTACGTTTGGTTAAAGTTTGATTCTACCATTTACTTTAGGTGAGATATGGTCCCAAGGCGTATTTCAACTTGAAACACGATTTCTACGTTATTAGAGTCTGAAATAAACATTTTTCGTTTACAAGGCGTATTTCAACTTGAAAGACGATTTCTACGTTTTTAGAGTCTGAAATAAACATTTTTCGTTTACAAGGCGTATTTCAACTTGAAACACGATTTCTACGTTTTTAGAGTCTGAAATGAACATTTTTCGTTTACTCGCCTAAATATAGTGATATTTTAAAATTGTTTAAACTTTTTAACTTTACCCTAGGTACAAACATTACGTTTGGTTAAAGTTTGATTCTACCATTTACTTTAGGTGAGATATGGTACCAAGGCGTATTTCAACTTGAAACACGATTTCTGCGGTTTTAGAGTCTGAAATAAACATTTTTCGTTTACAAGGCGTATTTCAACTTGAAAGACGATTTCTACGTTTTTAGAGTCTGAAATGAACATTTTTCGTTTACTCGCCTAAATATAGTGATATTTTCAAATTGTTTAAACTTTTTAACTTTACCCTAAGTACAAACATTACGTTTGGTTAAAGTTTGATTCTACCATTTACTTTAGGTGAGATATGGTACCAAGGCGTATTTCAACTTGAAACACGATTTCTGCGGTTTTAGAGTCTGAGACGAACATTTTTCGTTTACTCGCCTAAATATAGTGATATTTTCAAATTGTTTAAACTTTTTAACTTTTCCCTAGGTACAAACATTACGTTTGGTTAAAGTTTGATTCTACCATTTACTTTAGGTGAGATATGGTCCCAAGGCGTATTTCAACTTGAAACACGATTTCTACGTTATTAGAGTCTGAAATAAACATTTTTCGTTTACAAGGCGTATTTCAACTTGAAAGACGATTTCTACGTTTTTAGAGTCTGAAATAAACATTTTTCGTTTACAAGGCGTATTTCAACTTGAAACACGATTTCTACGTTTTTAGAGTCTGAAATGAACATTTTTCGTTTACTCGCCTAAATATAGTGATATTTTAAAATTGTTTAAACTTTTTAACTTTACCCTAGGTACAAACATTACGTTTGGTTAAAGTTTGATTCTACCATTTACTTTAGGTGAGATATGGTACCAAGGCGTATTTCAACTTGAAACACGATTTCTGCGGTTTTAGAGTCTGAAATAAACATTTTTCGTTTACAAGGCGTATTTCAACTTGAAAGACGATTTCTACGTTTTTAGAGTCTGAAATGAACATTTTTCGTTTACTCGCCTAAATATAGTGATATTTTAAAATTGTTTAAACTTTTTAACTTTACCCTAAGTACAAACATTACGTTTGGTTAAAGTTTGATTCTACCATTTACTTTAGGTGAGATATGGTCCCAAGGCGTATTTCAACTTGAAACACGATTTCTACGTTATTAGAGTCTGAAATAAACATTTTTCGTTTACAAGGCGTATTTCAACTTGAAAGACGATTTCTACGTTTTTAGAGTCTGAAATAAACATTTTTCGTTTACAAGGCGTATTTCATCTTGAAAGACGATTTCTACGTTTTTAGAGTCTGAAATGAACATTTTTCGTTTACTCGCCTAAATATAGTGATATTTTAAAATTGTTTAAACTTTTTAACTTTACCCTAAGTACAAACATTACGTTTGGTTAAAGTTTGATTCTACCATTTACTTTAGGTGAGATATGGTACCAAGGCGTATTTCAACTTGAAACACGATTTCTGCGGTTTTAGAGTCTGAAATAAACATTTTTCGTTTACAAGGCGTATTTCAACTTGAAAGACGATTTCTACGTTTTTAGAGTCTGAAATGAACATTTTTCGTTTACTCGCCTAAATATAGTGGATATTTTAAAATTGTTTAAACTTTTTAACTTTACCCTAAGTACAAACATTACGTTTGGTTAAAGTTTGATTCTACCATTTACTTTAGGTGAGATATGGTCCCAAGGCGTATTTCAACTTGAAACACGATTTCTACGTTATTAGAGTCTGAAATAAACATTTTTCGTTTACAAGGCGTATTTCAACTTGAAACACGATTTCTACGTTTTTAGAGTCTGAAATGAACATTTTTCGTTTACTCGCCTAAATATAGTGATATTTAAAAATTGTTTAAACTTTTTAACTTTACCCTAGGTACAAACATTACGTTTGGTTAAAGTTTGATTCTACCATTTACTTTAGGTGAGATATGGTACCAAGGCGTATTTCAACTTGAAACACGATTTCTGCGGTTTTAGAGTCTGAAATAAACATTTTTCGTTTACAAGGCGTATTTCAACTTGAAAGACGATTTCTACGTTTTTAGAGTCTGAAATGAACATTTTTCGTTTACTCGCCTAAATATAGTGATATTTTAAAATTGTTTAAACTTTTTAACTTTACCCTAAGTACAAACATTACGTTTGGTTAAAGTTTGATTCTACCATTTACTTTAGGTGAGATATGGTCCCAAGGCGTATTTCAACTTGAAACACGATTTCTACGTTATTAGAGTCTGAAATAAACATTTTTCGTTTACAAGGCGTATTTCAACTTGAAAGACGATTTCTACGTTTTTAGAGTCTGAAATAAACATTTTTCGTTTACAAGGCGTATTTCAACTTGAAACACGATTTCTACGTTTTTAGAGTCTGAAATGAACATTTTTCGTTTACTCGCCTAAATATAGTGATATTTTAAAATTGTTTAAACTTTTTAACTTTACCCTAGGTACAAACATTACGTTTGGTTAAAGTTTGATTCTACCATTTACTTTAGGTGAGATATGGTACCAAGGCGTATTTCAACTTGAAACACGATTTCTGCGGTTTTAGAGTCTGAAATAAACATTTTTCGTTTACAAGGCGTATTTCAACTTGAAAGACGATTTCTACGTTTTTAGAGTCTGAAATGAACATTTTTCGTTTACTCGCCTAAATATAGTGATATTTTAAAATTGTTTAAACTTTTTAACTTTACCCTAAGTACAAACATTACGTTTGGTTAAAGTTTGATTCTACCATTTACTTTAGGTGAGATATGGTCCCAAGGCGTATTTCAACTTGAAACACGATTTCTACGTTATTAGAGTCTGAAATAAACATTTTTCGTTTACAAGGCGTATTTCAACTTGAAAGACGATTTCTACGTTTTTAGAGTCTGAAATAAACATTTTTCGTTTACAAGGCGTATTTCAACTTGAAACACGATTTCTACGTTTTTAGAGTCTGAAATGAACATTTTTCGTTTACTCGCCTAAATATAGTGATATTTTAAAATTGTTTAAACTTTTTAACTTTACCCTAGGTACAAACATTACGTTTGGTTAAAGTTTGATTCTACCATTTACTTTAGGTGAGATATGGTACCAAGGCGTATTTCAACTTGAAACACGATTTCTGCGGTTTTAGAGTCTGAAATAAACATTTTTCGTTTACAAGGCGTATTTCAACTTGAAAGACGATTTCTACGTTTTTAGTCTGAAATGAACATTTTTCGTTTACTCGCCTAAATATAGTGATATTTTCAAATTGTTTAAACTTTTTAACTTTACCCTAAGTACAAACATTACGTTTGGTTAAAGTTTGATTCTACCATTTACTTTAGGTGAGATATGGTACCAAGGCGTATTTCAACTTGAAACACGATTTCTGCGGTTTTAGAGTCTGAGACGAACATTTTTCGTTTACTCGCCTAAATATAGTGATATTTTAAAATTGTTTAAACTTTGTAACTTTACCCTAGGTACAAACATTACGTTTGGTTAAAGTTTGATTCTACCATTTACTTTAGGTGAGATATGGTCCCAAGGCGTATTTCAACTTGAAACACGATTTCTACGTTATTAGAGTCTGAAATAAACATTTTTCGTTTACAAGGCGTATTTCAACTTGAAAGACGATTTCTACGTTTTTAGAGTCTGAAATAAACATTTTTCGTTTACAAGGCGTATTTCAACTTGAAACACGATTTCTACGTTTTTAGAGTCTGAAATGAACATTTTTCGTTTACTCGCCTAAATATAGTGATATTTTAAAATTGTTTAAACTTTTTAACTTTACCCTAGGTACAAACATTACGTTTGGTTAAAGTTTGATTCTACCATTTACTTTAGGTGAGATATGGTACCAAGGCGTATTTCAACTTGAAACACGATTTCTGCGGTTTTAGAGTCTGAAATAAACATTTTTCGTTTACAAGGCGTATTTCAACTTGAAAGACGATTTCTACGTTTTTAGAGTCTGAAATGAACATTTTTCGTTTACTCGCCTAAATATAGTGATATTTTAAAATTGTTTAAACTTTTTAACTTTACCCTAAGTACAAACATTACGTTTGGTTAAAGTTTGATTCTACCATTTACTTTAGGTGAGATATGGTCCCAAGGCGTATTTCAACTTGAAACACGATTTCTACGTTATTAGAGTCTGAAATAAACATTTTTCGTTTACAAGGCGTATTTCAACTTGAAAGACGATTTCTACGTTTTTAGAGTCTGAAATAAACATTTTTCGTTTACAAGGCGTATTTCATCTTGAAAGACGATTTCTACGTTTTTAGAGTCTGAAATGAACATTTTTCGTTTACTCGCCTAAATATAGTGATATTTTAAAATTGTTTAAACTTTTTAACTTTACCCTAAGTACAAACATTACGTTTGGTTAAAGTTTGATTCTACCATTTACTTTAGGTGAGATATGGTACCAAGGCGTATTTCAACTTGAAACACGATTTCTGCGGTTTTAGAGTCTGAAATAAACATTTTTCGTTTACAAGGCGTATTTCAACTTGAAAGACGATTTCTACGTTTTTAGAGTCTGAAATGAACATTTTTCGTTTACTCGCCTAAATATAGTGGATATTTTAAAATTGTTTAAACTTTTTAACTTTACCCTAAGTACAAACATTACGTTTGGTTAAAGTTTGATTCTACCATTTACTTTAGGTGAGATATGGTCCCAAGGCGTATTTCAACTTGAAACACGATTTCTACGTTATTAGAGTCTGAAATAAACATTTTTCGTTTACAAGGCGTATTTCAACTTGAAACACGATTTCTACGTTTTTAGAGTCTGAAATGAACATTTTTCGTTTACTCGCCTAAATATAGTGATATTTAAAAATTGTTTAAACTTTTTAACTTTACCCTAGGTACAAACATTACGTTTGGTTAAAGTTTGATTCTACCATTTACTTTAGGTGAGATATGGTACCAAGGCGTATTTCAACTTGAAACACGATTTCTGCGGTTTTAGAGTCTGAAATAAACATTTTTCGTTTACAAGGCGTATTTCAACTTGAAAGACGATTTCTACGTTTTTAGAGTCTGAAATGAACATTTTTCGTTTACTCGCCTAAATATAGTGATATTTTAAAATTGTTTAAACTTTTTAACTTTACCCTAAGTACAAACATTACGTTTGGTTAAAGTTTGATTCTACCATTTACTTTAGGTGAGATATGGTCCCAAGGCGTATTTCAACTTGAAACACGATTTCTACGTTATTAGAGTCTGAAATAAACATTTTTCGTTTACAAGGCGTATTTCAACTTGAAAGACGATTTCTACGTTTTTAGAGTCTGAAATAAACATTTTTCGTTTACAAGGCGTATTTCAACTTGAAACACGATTTCTACGTTTTTAGAGTCTGAAATGAACATTTTTCGTTTACTCGCCTAAATATAGTGATATTTTAAAATTGTTTAAACTTTTTAACTTTACCCTAGGTACAAACATTACGTTTGGTTAAAGTTTGATTCTACCATTTACTTTAGGTGAGATATGGTACCAAGGCGTATTTCAACTTGAAACACGATTTCTGCGGTTTTAGAGTCTGAAATAAACATTTTTCGTTTACAAGGCGTATTTCAACTTGAAAGACGATTTCTACGTTTTTAGAGTCTGAAATGAACATTTTTCGTTTACTCGCCTAAATATAGTGATATTTTAAAATTGTTTAAACTTTTTAACTTTACCCTAAGTACAAACATTACGTTTGGTTAAAGTTTGATTCTACCATTTACTTTAGGTGAGATATGGTCCCAAGGCGTATTTCAACTTGAAACACGATTTCTACGTTATTAGAGTCTGAAATAAACATTTTTCGTTTACAAGGCGTATTTCAACTTGAAAGACGATTTCTACGTTTTTAGAGTCTGAAATAAACATTTTTCGTTTACAAGGCGTATTTCAACTTGAAACACGATTTCTACGTTTTTAGAGTCTGAAATGAACATTTTTCGTTTACTCGCCTAAATATAGTGATATTTTAAAATTGTTTAAACTTTTTAACTTTACCCTAGGTACAAACATTACGTTTGGTTAAAGTTTGATTCTACCATTTACTTTAGGTGAGATATGGTACCAAGGCGTATTTCAACTTGAAACACGATTTCTGCGGTTTTAGAGTCTGAAATAAACATTTTTCGTTTACAAGGCGTATTTCAACTTGAAAGACGATTTCTACGTTTTTAGTCTGAAATGAACATTTTTCGTTTACTCGCCTAAATATAGTGATATTTTCAAATTGTTTAAACTTTTTAACTTTACCCTAAGTACAAACATTACGTTTGGTTAAAGTTTGATTCTACCATTTACTTTAGGTGAGATATGGTACCAAGGCGTATTTCAACTTGAAACACGATTTCTGCGGTTTTAGAGTCTGAGACGAACATTTTTCGTTTACTCGCCTAAATATAGTGATATTTTCAAATTGTTTAAACTTTGTAACTTTACCCTAGGTACAAACATTACGTTTGGTTAAAGTTTGATTCTACCATTTACTTTAGGTGAGATATGGTCCCAAGGCGTATTTCAACTTGAAACACGATTTCTACGTTATTAGAGTCTGAAATAAACATTTTTCGTTTACAAGGCGTATTTCAACTTGAAAGACGATTTCTACGTTTTTAGAGTCTGAAATAAACATTTTTCGTTTACAAGGCGTATTTCAACTTGAAACACGATTTCTACGTTTTTAGAGTCTGAAATGAACATTTTTCGTTTACTCGCCTAAATATAGTGATATTTTAAAATTGTTTAAACTTTTTAACTTTACCCTAGGTACAAACATTACGTTTGGTTAAAGTTTGATTCTACCATTTACTTTAGGTGAGATATGGTACCAAGGCGTATTTCAACTTGAAACACGATTTCTGCGGTTTTAGAGTCTGAGACGAACATTTTTCGTTTACTCGCCTAAATATAGTGATATTTTCAAATTGTTTAAACTTTTTAACTTTACCCTAGGTACAAACATTACGTTTGGTTAAAGTTTGATTCTACCATTTACTTTAGGTGAGATATGGTCCCAAGGCGTATTTCAACTTGAAACACGATTTCTACGTTATTAGAGTCTGAAATAAACATTTTTCGATTACAAGGCGTATTTCAACTTGAAAGACGATTTCTACGTTTTTAGAGTCTGAAATGAACATTTTTCGTTTACTCGCCTAAATATAGTGATATTTTAAAATTGTTTAAACTTTTTAACTTTACCCTAAGTACAAACATTACGTTTGGTTAAAGTTTGATTCTACCATTTACTTTAGGTGAGATATGGTACCAAGGCGTATTTCAACTTGAAACACGATTTCTGCGGTTTTAGAGTCTGAGACGAACATTTTTCGTTTACTCGCCTAAATATAGTGATATTTTCAAATTGTTTAAACTTTTTAACTTTACCCTAGGTACAAACATTACGTTTGGTTAAAGTTTGATTCTACCATTTACTTTAGGTGAGATATGGTCCCAAGGCGTATTTCAACTTGAAACACGATTTCTACGTTATTAGAGTCTGAAATAAACATTTTTCGTTTACAAGGCGTATTTCAACTTGAAACACGATTTCTACGTTTTTAGAGTCTGAAATGAACATTTTTCGTTTACTCGCCTAAATATAGTGATATTTTAAAATTGTTTAAACTTTTTAACTTTACCCTAAGTACAAACATTACGTTTGGTTAAAGTTTGATTCTACCATTTACTTTAGGTGAGATATGGTACCAAGGCGTATTTCAACTTGAAACACGATTTCTGCGGTTTTAGAGTCTGAGACGAACATTTTTCGTTTACTCGCCTAAATATAGTGATATTTTCAAATTGTTTAAACTTTTTAACTTTACCCTAGGTACAAACATTACGTTTGGTTAAAGTTTGTTTCTACCATTTACTTTAGGTGAGATATGGTACCAAGGCGTATTTCAACTTGAAACACGATTTCTGCGGTTTTAGAGTCTGAAATAAACATTTTTCGTTTACAAGGCGTATTTCAACTTGAAAGACGATTTCTACGTTTTTAGAGTCTGAAATGAACATTTTTCGTTTACTCGCCTAAATATAGTGATATTTTAAAATTGTTTAAACTTTTTAACTTTACCCTAAGTACAAACATTACGTTTGGTTAAAGTTTGATTCTACCATTTACTTTAGGTGAGATATGGTCCCAAGGCGTATTTCAACTTGAAACACGATTTCTACGTTATTAGAGTCTGAAATAAACATTTTTCGTTTACAAGGCGTATTTCAACTTGAAAGACGATTTCTACGTTTTTAGAGTCTGAAATAAACATTTTTCGTTTACAAGGCGTATTTCAACTTGAAACACGATTTCTACGTTTTTAGAGTCTGAAATGAACATTTTTCGTTTACTCGCCTAAATATAGTGATATTTTAAAATTGTTTAAACTTTTTAACTTTACCCTAGGTACAAACATTACGTTTGGTTAAAGTTTGATTCTACCATTTACTTTAGGTGAGATATGGTACCAAGGCGTATTTCAACTTGAAACACGATTTCTGCGGTTTTAGAGTCTGAAATAAACATTTTTCGTTTACAAGGCGTATTTCAACTTGAAAGACGATTTCTACGTTTTTAGTCTGAAATGAACATTTTTCGTTTACTCGCCTAAATATAGTGATATTTTCAAATTGTTTAAACTTTTTAACTTTACCCTAAGTACAAACATTACGTTTGGTTAAAGTTTGATTCTACCATTTACTTTAGGTGAGATATGGTACCAAGGCGTATTTCAACTTGAAACACGATTTCTGCGGTTTTAGAGTCTGAGACGAACATTTTTCGTTTACTCGCCTAAATATAGTGATATTTTCAAATTGTTTAAACTTTGTAACTTTACCCTAGGTACAAACATTACGTTTGGTTAAAGTTTGATTCTACCATTTACTTTAGGTGAGATATGGTCCCAAGGCGTATTTCAACTTGAAACACGATTTCTACGTTATTAGAGTCTGAAATAAACATTTTTCGTTTACAAGGCGTATTTCAACTTGAAAGACGATTTCTACGTTTTTAGAGTCTGAAATAAACATTTTTCGTTTACAAGGCGTATTTCAACTTGAAACACGATTTCTACGTTTTTAGAGTCTGAAATGAACATTTTTCGTTTACTCGCCTAAATATAGTGATATTTTAAAATTGTTTAAACTTTTTAACTTTACCCTAGGTACAAACATTACGTTTGGTTAAAGTTTGATTCTACCATTTACTTTAGGTGAGATATGGTACCAAGGCGTATTTCAACTTGAAACACGATTTCTGCGGTTTTAGAGTCTGAGACGAACATTTTTCGTTTACTCGCCTAAATATAGTGATATTTTCAAATTGTTTAAAGTTTTTAACTTTACCCTAGGTACAAACATTACGTTTGGTTAAAGTTTGATTCTACCATTTACTTTAGGTGAGATATGGTCCCAAGGCGTATTTCAACTTGAAACACGATTTCTACGTTATTAGAGTCTGAAATAAACATTTTTCGATTACAAGGCGTATTTCAACTTGAAAGACGATTTCTACGTTTTTAGAGTCTGAAATGAACATTTTTCGTTTACTCGCCTAAATATAGTGATATTTTAAAATTGTTTAAACTTTTTAACTTTACCCTAAGTACAAACATTACGTTTGGTTAAAGTTTGATTCTACCATTTACTTTAGGTGAGATATGGTACCAAGGCGTATTTCAACTTGAAACACGATTTCTGCGGTTTTAGAGTCTGAGACGAACATTTTTCGTTTACTCGCCTAAATATAGTGATATTTTCAAATTGTTTAAACTTTTTAACTTTACCCTAGGTACAAACATTACGTTTGGTTAAAGTTTGATTCTACCATTTACTTTAGGTGAGATATGGTCCCAAGGCGTATTTCAACTTGAAACACGATTTCTACGTTATTAGAGTCTGAAATAAACATTTTTCGTTTACAAGGCGTATTTCAACTTGAAAGACGATTTCTACGTTTTTAGAGTCTGAAATGAACATTTTTCGTTTACTCGCCTAAATATAGTGATATTTTAAAATTGTTTAAACTTTTTAACTTTACCCTAAGTACAAACATTACGTTTGGTTAAAGTTTGATTCTACCATTTACTTTAGGTGAGATATGGTACCAAGGCGTATTTCAACTTGAAACACGATTTCTGCGGTTTTAGAGTCTGAGACGAACATTTTTCGTTTACTCGCCTAAATATAGTGATATTTTCAAATTGTTTAAACTTTGTAACTTTACCCTAGGTACAAACATTACGTTTGGTTAAAGTTTGATTCTACCATTTACTTTAGGTGAGATATGGTCCCAAGGCGTATTTCAACTTGAAACACGATTTCTACGTTATTAGAGTCTGAAATAAACATTTTTCGTTTACAAGGCGTATTTCAACTTGAAAGACGATTTCTACGTTTTTAGAGTCTGAAATAAACATTTTTCGTTTACAAGGCGTATTTCAACTTGAAACACGATTTCTACGTTTTTAGAGTCTGAAATGAACATTTTTCGTTTACTCGCCTAAATATAGTGATATTTTAAAATTGTTTAAACTTTTTAACTTTACCCTAGGTACAAACATTACGTTTGGTTAAAGTTTGATTCTACCATTTACTTTAGGTGAGATATGGTACCAAGGCGTATTTCAACTTGAAACACGATTTCTGCGGTTTTAGAGTCTGAGACGAACATTTTTCGTTTAGTCGCCTAAATATAGTGATATTTTCAAATTGTTTAAACTTTTTAACTTTACCCTAGGTACAAACATTACGTTTGGTTAAAGTTTGATTCTACCATTTACTTTAGGTGAGATATGGTCCCAAGGCGTATTTCAACTTGAAACACGATTTCTACGTTATTAGAGTCTGAAATAAACATTTTTCGATTACAAGGCGTATTTCAACTTGAAAGACGATTTCTACGTTTTTAGAGTCTGAAATGAACATTTTTCGTTTACTCGCCTAAATATAGTGATATTTTAAAATTGTTTAAACTTTTTAACTTTACCCTAAGTACAAACATTACGTTTGGTTAAAGTTTGATTCTACCATTTACTTTAGGTGAGATATGGTACCAAGGCGTATTTCAACTTGAAACACGATTTCTGCGGTTTTAGAGTCTGAGACGAACATTTTTCGTTTACTCGCCTAAATATAGTGATATTTTCAAATTGTTTAAACTTTTTAACTTTACCCTAGGTACAAACATTACGTTTGGTTAAAGTTTGTTTCTACCATTTACTTTAGGTGAGATATGGTACCAAGGCGTATTTCAACTTGAAACACGATTTCTGCGGTTTTAGAGTCTGAAATAAACATTTTTCGTTTACAAGGCGTATTTCAACTTGAAAGACGATTTCTACGTTTTTAGAGTCTGAAATGAACATTTTTCGTTTACTCGCCTAAATATAGTGATATTTTAAAATTGTTTAAACTTTTTAACTTTACCCTAAGTACAAACATTACGTTTGGTTAAAGTTTGATTCTACCATTTACTTTAGGTGAGATATGGTCCCAAGGCGTATTTCAACTTGAAACACGATTTCTACGTTATTAGAGTCTGAAATAAACATTTTTCGTTTACAAGGCGTATTTCAACTTGAAAGACGATTTCTACGTTTTTAGAGTCTGAAATAAACATTTTTCGTTTACAAGGCGTATTTCAACTTGAAACACGATTTCTACGTTTTTAGAGTCTGAAATGAACATTTTTCGTTTACTCGCCTAAATATAGTGATATTTTAAAATTGTTTAAACTTTTTAACTTTACCCTAGGTACAAACATTACGTTTGGTTAAAGTTTGATTCTACCATTTACTTTAGGTGAGATATGGTACCAAGGCGTATTTCAACTTGAAACACGATTTCTGCGGTTTTAGAGTCTGAAATAAACATTTTTCGTTTACAAGGCGTATTTCAACTTGAAAGACGATTTCTACGTTTTTAGTCTGAAATGAACATTTTTCGTTTACTCGCCTAAATATAGTGATATTTTCAAATTGTTTAAACTTTTTAACTTTACCCTAAGTACAAACATTACGTTTGGTTAAAGTTTGATTCTACCATTTACTTTAGGTGAGATATGGTACCAAGGCGTATTTCAACTTGAAACACGATTTCTGCGGTTTTAGAGTCTGAGACGAACATTTTTCGTTTACTCGCCTAAATATAGTGATATTTTCAAATTGTTTAAACTTTGTAACTTTACCCTAGGTACAAACATTACGTTTGGTTAAAGTTTGATTCTACCATTTACTTTAGGTGAGATATGGTCCCAAGGCGTATTTCAACTTGAAACACGATTTCTACGTTATTAGAGTCTGAAATAAACATTTTTCGTTTACAAGGCGTATTTCAACTTGAAAGACGATTTCTACGTTTTTAGAGTCTGAAATAAACATTTTTCGTTTACAAGGCGTATTTCAACTTGAAACACGATTTCTACGTTTTTAGAGTCTGAAATGAACATTTTTCGTTTACTCGCCTAAATATAGTGATATTTTAAAATTGTTTAAACTTTTTAACTTTACCCTAGGTACAAACATTACGTTTGGTTAAAGTTTGATTCTACCATTTACTTTAGGTGAGATATGGTACCAAGGCGTATTTCAACTTGAAACACGATTTCTGCGGTTTTAGAGTCTGAGACGAACATTTTTCGTTTACTCGCCTAAATATAGTGATATTTTCAAATTGTTTAAACTTTTTAACTTTACCCTAGGTACAAACATTACGTTTGGTTAAAGTTTGATTCTACCATTTACTTTAGGTGAGATATGGTCCCAAGGCGTATTTCAACTTGAAACACGATTTCTACGTTATTAGAGTCTGAAATAAACATTTTTCGATTACAAGGCGTATTTCAACTTGAAAGACGATTTCTACGTTTTTAGAGTCTGAAATGAACATTTTTCGTTTACTCGCCTAAATATAGTGATATTTTAAAATTGTTTAAACTTTTTAACTTTACCCTAAGTACAAACATTACGTTTGGTTAAAGTTTGATTCTACCATTTACTTTAGGTGAGATATGGTACCAAGGCGTATTTCAACTTGAAACACGATTTCTGCGGTTTTAGAGTCTGAGACGAACATTTTTCGTTTACTCGCCTAAATATAGTGATATTTTCAAATTGTTTAAACTTTTTAACTTTACCCTAGGTACAAACATTACGTTTGGTTAAAGTTTGATTCTACCATTTACTTTAGGTGAGATATGGTCCCAAGGCGTATTTCAACTTGAAACACGATTTCTACGTTATTAGAGTCTGAAATAAACATTTTTCGTTTACAAGGCGTATTTCAACTTGAAAGACGATTTCTACGTTTTTAGAGTCTGAAATGAACATTTTTCGTTTACTCGCCTAAATATAGTGATATTTTAAAATTGTTTAAACTTTTTAACTTTACCCTAAGTACAAACATTACGTTTGGTTAAAGTTTGATTCTACCATTTACTTTAGGTGAGATATGGTACCAAGGCGTATTTCAACTTGAAACACGATTTCTGCGGTTTTAGAGTCTGAGACGAACATTTTTCGTTTACTCGCCTAAATATAGTGATATTTTCAAATTGTTTAAACTTTTTAACTTTACCCTAGGTACAAACATTACGTTTGGTTAAAGTTTGATTCTACCATTTACTTTAGGTGAGATATGGTCCCAAGGCGTATTTCAACTTGAAACACGATTTCTACGTTATTAGAGTCTGAAATAAACATTTTTCGTTTACAAGGCGTATTTCAACTTGAAAGACGATTTCTACGTTTTTAGAGTCTGAAATAAACATTTTTCGTTTACAAGGCGTATTTCAACTTGAAACACGATTTCTACGTTTTTAGAGTCTGAAATGAACATTTTTCGTTTACTCGCCTAAATATAGTGATATTTTAAAATTGTTTAAACTTTTTAACTTTACCCTAGGTACAAACATTACGTTTGGTTAAAGTTTGATTCTACCATTTACTTTAGGTGAGATATGGTACCAAGGCGTATTTCAACTTGAAACACGATTTCTGCGGTTTTAGAGTCTGAGACGAACATTTTTCGTTTACTCGCCTAAATATAGTGATATTTTCAAATTGTTTAAACTTTTTAACTTTACCCTAGGTACAAACATTACGTTTGGTTAAAGTTTGATTCTACCATTTACTTTAGGTGAGATATGGTCCCAAGGCGTATTTCAACTTGAAACACGATTTCTACGTTATTAGAGTCTGAAATAAACATTTTTCGATTACAAGGCGTATTTCAACTTGAAAGACGATTTCTACGTTTTTAGAGTCTGAAATGAACATTTTTCGTTTACTCGCCTAAATATAGTGATATTTTAAAATTGTTTAAACTTTTTAACTTTACCCTAAGTACAAACATTACGTTTGGTTAAAGTTTGATTCTACCATTTACTTTAGGTGAGATATGGTACCAAGGCGTATTTCAACTTGAAACACGATTTCTGCGGTTTTAGAGTCTGAGACGAACATTTTTCGTTTACTCGCCTAAATATAGTGATATTTTCAAATTGTTTAAACTTTTTAACTTTACCCTAGGTACAAACATTACGTTTGGTTAAAGTTTGATTCTACCATTTACTTTAGGTGAGATATGGTCCCAAGGCGTATTTCAACTTGAAACACGATTTCTACGTTATTAGAGTCTGAAATAAACATTTTTCGTTTACAAGGCGTATTTCAACTTGAAAGACGATTTCTACGTTTTTAGAGTCTGAAATGAACATTTTTCGTTTACTCGCCTAAATATAGTGATATTTTAAAATTGTTTAAACTTTTTAACTTTACCCTAAGTACAAACATTACGTTTGGTTAAAGTTTGATTCTACCATTTACTTTAGGTGAGATATGGTACCAAGGCGTATTTCAACTTGAAACACGATTTCTGCGGTTTTAGAGTCTGAGACGAACATTTTTCGTTTACTCGCCTAAATATAGTGATATTTTCAAATTGTTTAAACTTTTTAACTTTACCCTAGGTACAAACATTACGTTTGGTTAAAGTTTGATTCTACCATTTACTTTAGGTGAGATATGGTCCCAAGGCGTATTTCAACTTGAAACACGATTACTACGTTATTAGAGTCTGAAATAAACATTTTTCGATTACAAGGCGTATTTCAACTTGAAACACGATTTCTACGTTTTTAGAGTCTGAAATGAAAATTTTTCGTTTACTCGCCTAAATATAGTGATATTTAAAAATTGTTTAAACTTTTTAACTTTATACTAGGTACAAACATTACGTTTGGTTAAAGTTTGATTCTACCATTTACTTTAGGTGAGATATGGTCCCAAGGCGTATTTCAACTTGAAACACGATTTCTACGTTATTAGAGTCTGAAATAAACATTTTTCGTTTACAAGGCGTATTTCAACTTGAAACACGATTTCTACGTTTTTAGAGTCTGAAATGAAAATTTTTCGTTTACTCGCCTAAATATAGTGATATTTTCAAATTGTTTAAACTTTGTAACTTTACCCTAGGTACAAACATTACGTTTGGTTAAAGTTTGATTCTACCATTTACTTTAGGTGAGATATGGTCCCAAGGCGTATTTCAACTTGAAACACGATTTCTACGTTATTAGAGTCTGAAATAAACATTTTTCGTTTACAAGGCGTATTTCAACTTGAAAGACGATTTCTACGTTTTTAGAGTCTGAAATAAACATTTTTCGTTTACAAGGCGTATTTCAACTTGAAACACGATTTCTACGTTTTTAGAGTCTGAAATGAACATTTTTCGTTTACTCGCCTAAATATAGTGATATTTTAAAATTGTTTAAACTTTTTAACTTTACCCTAGGTACAAACATTACGTTTGGTTAAAGTTTGATTCTACCATTTACTTTAGGTGAGATATGGTACCAAGGCGTATTTCAACTTGAAACACGATTTCTGCGGTTTTAGAGTCTGAGACGAACATTTTTCGTTTACTCGCCTAAATATAGTGATATTTTCAAATTGTTTAAACTTTTTAACTTTACCCTAGGTACAAACATTACGTTTGGTTAAAGTTTGATTCTACCATTTACTTTAGGTGAGATATGGTCCCAAGGCGTATTTCAACTTGAAACACGATTTCTACGTTATTAGAGTCTGAAATAAACATTTTTCGATTACAAGGCGTATTTCAACTTGAAAGACGATTTCTACGTTTTTAGAGTCTGAAATGAACATTTTTCGTTTACTCGCCTAAATATAGTGATATTTTAAAATTGTTTAAACTTTTTAACTTTACCCTAAGTACAAACATTACGTTTGGTTAAAGTTTGATTCTACCATTTACTTTAGGTGAGATATGGTACCAAGGCGTATTTCAACTTGAAACACGATTTCTGCGGTTTTAGAGTCTGAGACGAACATTTTTCGTTTACTCGCCTAAATATAGTGATATTTTCAAATTGTTTAAACTTTTTAACTTTACCCTAGGTACAAACATTACGTTTGGTTAAAGTTTGATTCTACCATTTACTTTAGGTGAGATATGGTCCCAAGGCGTATTTCAACTTGAAACACGATTTCTACGTTATTAGAGTCTGAAATAAACATTTTTCGTTTACAAGGCGTATTTCAACTTGAAACACGATTTCTACGTTTTTAGAGTCTGAAATGAACATTTTTCGTTTACTCGCCTAAATATAGTGATATTTTAAAATTGTTTAAACTTTTTAACTTTACCCTAAGTACAAACATTACGTTTGGTTAAAGTTTGATTCTACCATTTACTTTAGGTGAGATATGGTACCAAGGCGTATTTCAACTTGAAACACGATTTCTGCGGTTTTAGAGTCTGAGACGAACATTTTTCGTTTACTCGCCTAAATATAGTGATATTTTCAAATTGTTTAAACTTTTTAACTTTACCCTAGGTACAAACATTACGTTTGGTTAAAGTTTGATTCTACCATTTACTTTAGGTGAGATATGGTACCAAGGCGTATTTCAACTTGAAACACGATTTCTGCGGTTTTAGAGTCTGAAATAAACATTTTTCGTTTACAAGGCGTATTTCAACTTGAAAGACGATTTCTACGTTTTTAGAGTCTGAAATGAACATTTTTCGTTTACTCGCCTAAATATAGTGATATTTTAAAATTGTTTAAACTTTTTAACTTTACCCTAAGTACAAACATTACGTTTGGTTAAAGTTTGATTCTACCATTTACTTTAGGTGAGATATGGTCCCAAGGCGTATTTCAACTTGAAACACGATTTCTACGTTATTAGAGTCTGAAATAAACATTTTTCGTTTACAAGGCGTATTTCAACTTGAAAGACGATTTCTACGTTTTTAGAGTCTGAAATAAACATTTTTCGTTTACAAGGCGTATTTCAACTTGAAACACGATTTCTACGTTTTTAGAGTCTGAAATGAACATTTTTCGTTTACTCGCCTAAATATAGTGATATTTTAAAATTGTTTAAACTTTTTAACTTTACCCTAGGTACAAACATTACGTTTGGTTAAAGTTTGATTCTACCATTTACTTTAGGTGAGATATGGTACCAAGGCGTATTTCAACTTGAAACACGATTTCTGCGGTTTTAGAGTCTGAAATAAACATTTTTCGTTTACAAGGCGTATTTCAACTTGAAAGACGATTTCTACGTTTTTAGTCTGAAATGAACATTTTTCGTTTACTCGCCTAAATATAGTGATATTTTCAAATTGTTTAAACTTTTTAACTTTACCCTAAGTACAAACATTACGTTTGGTTAAAGTTTGATTCTACCATTTACTTTAGGTGAGATATGGTACCAAGGCGTATTTCAACTTGAAACACGATTTCTGCGGTTTTAGAGTCTGAGACGAACATTTTTCGTTTACTCGCCTAAATATAGTGATATTTTCAAATTGTTTAAACTTTGTAACTTTACCCTAGGTACAAACATTACGTTTGGTTAAAGTTTGATTCTACCATTTACTTTAGGTGAGATATGGTCCCAAGGCGTATTTCAACTTGAAACACGATTTCTACGTTATTAGAGTCTGAAATAAACATTTTTCGTTTACAAGGCGTATTTCAACTTGAAAGACGATTTCTACGTTTTTAGAGTCTGAAATAAACATTTTTCGTTTACAAGGCGTATTTCAACTTGAAACACGATTTCTACGTTTTTAGAGTCTGAAATGAACATTTTTCGTTTACTCGCCTAAATATAGTGATATTTTAAAATTGTTTAAACTTTTTAACTTTACCCTAGGTACAAACATTACGTTTGGTTAAAGTTTGATTCTACCATTTACTTTAGGTGAGATATGGTCCCAAGGCGTATTTCAACTTGAAACACGATTTCTACGTTATTAGAGTCTGAAATAAACATTTTTCGTTTACAAGGCGTATTTCAACTTGAAAGACGATTTCTACGTTTTTAGAGTCTGAAATAAACATTTTTCGTTTACAAGGCGTATTTCAACTTGAAACACGATTTCTACGTTTTTAGAGTCTGAAATGAACATTTTTCGTTTACTCGCCTAAATATAGTGATATTTTAAAATTGTTTAAACTTTTTAACTTTACCCTAGGTACAAACATTACGTTTGGTTAAAGTTTGATTCTACCATTTACTTTAGGTGAGATATGGTACCAAGGCGTATTTCAACTTGAAACACGATTTCTGCGGTTTTAGAGTCTGAGACGAACATTTTTCGTTTACTCGCCTAAATATAGTGATATTTTCAAATTGTTTAAACTTTTTAACTTTACCCTAGGTACAAACATTACGTTTGGTTAAAGTTTGATTCTACCATTTACTTTAGGTGAGATATGGTCCCAAGGCGTATTTCAACTTGAAACACGATTTCTACGTTATTAGAGTCTGAAATAAACATTTTTCGATTACAAGGCGTATTTCAACTTGAAAGACGATTTCTACGTTTTTAGAGTCTGAAATGAACATTTTTCGTTTACTCGCCTAAATATAGTGATATTTTAAAATTGTTTAAACTTTTTAACTTTACCCTAAGTACAAACATTACGTTTGGTTAAAGTTTGATTCTACCATTTACTTTAGGTGAGATATGGTACCAAGGCGTATTTCAACTTGAAACACGATTTCTGCGGTTTTAGAGTCTGAGACGAACATTTTTCGTTTACTCGCCTAAATATAGTGATATTTTCAAATTGTTTAAACTTTTTAACTTTACCCTAGGTACAAACATTACGTTTGGTTAAAGTTTGATTCTACCATTTACTTTAGGTGAGATATGGTCCCAAGGCGTATTTCAACTTGAAACACGATTTCTACGTTATTAGAGTCTGAAATAAACATTTTTCGTTTACAAGGCGTATTTCAACTTGAAAGACGATTTCTACGTTTTTAGAGTCTGAAATGAACATTTTTCGTTTACTCGCCTAAATATAGTGATATTTTAAAATTGTTTAAACTTTTTAACTTTACCCTAAGTACAAACATTACGTTTGGTTAAAGTTTGATTCTACCATTTACTTTAGGTGAGATATGGTACCAAGGCGTATTTCAACTTGAAACACGATTTCTGCGGTTTTAGAGTCTGAGACGAACATTTTTCGTTTACTCGCCTAAATATAGTGATATTTTCAAATTGTTTAAACTTTTTAACTTTACCCTAGGTACAAACATTACGTTTGGTTAAAGTTTGATTCTACCATTTACTTTAGGTGAGATATGGTCCCAAGGCGTATTTCAACTTGAAACACGATTACTACGTTATTAGAGTCTGAAATAAACATTTTTCGATTACAAGGCGTATTTCAACTTGAAACACGATTTCTACGTTTTTAGAGTCTGAAATGAAAATTTTTCGTTTACTCGCCTAAATATAGTGATATTTAAAAATTGTTTAAACTTTTTAACTTTATACTAGGTACAAACATTACGTTTGGTTAAAGTTTGATTCTACCATTTACTTTAGGTGAGATATGGTCCCAAGGCGTATTTCAACTTGAAACACGATTTCTACGTTATTAGAGTCTGAAATAAACATTTTTCGTTTACAAGGCGTATTTCAACTTGAAAGACGATTTCTACGATTTTAGAGTCTGAAATGAACATTTTTCGTTTACTCGCCTAAATATAGTGATATTTTAAAATTGTTTAAACTTTTTAACTTTACCCTAAGTACAAACATTACGTTTGGTTAAAGTTTGATTCTACCATTTACTTTAGGTGAGATATGGTACCAAGGCGTATTTCAACTTGAAACACGATTTCTGCGGTTTTAGAGTCTGAAATAAACATTTTTCGTTTACAAGGCGTATTTCAACTTGAAAGACGATTTCTACGTTTTTAGAGTCTGAAATGAACATTTTTCGTTTACTCGCCTAAATATAGTGATATTTTCAAATTGTTTAAACTTTTTAACTTTACCCTAAGTACAAACATTACGTTTGGTTAAAGTTTGATTCTACCATTTACTTTAGGTGAGATATGGTCCCAAGGCGTATTTCAACTTGAAACACGATTTCTACGTTATTAGAGTCTGAAATAAACATTTTTCGTTTACAAGGCGTATTTCAACTTGAAAGACGATTTCTACGTTTTTAGAGTCTGAAATAAACATTTTTCGTTTACAAGGCGTATTTCAACTTGAAACACGATTTCTACGTTTTTAGAGTCTGAAATGAACATTTTTCGTTTACTCGCCTAAATATAGTGATATTTTAAAATTGTTTAAACTTTTTAACTTTACCCTAGGTACAAACATTACGTTTGGTTAAAGTTTGATTCTACCATTTACTTTAGGTGAGATATGGTACCAAGGCGTATTTCAACTTGAAACACGATTTCTGCGGTTTTAGAGTCTGAGACGAACATTTTTCGTTTACTCGCCTAAATATAGTGATATTTTCAAATTGTTTAAACTTTTTAACTTTACCCTAGGTACAAACATTACGTTTGGTTAAAGTTTGATTCTACCATTTACTTTAGGTGAGATATGGTCCCAAGGCGTATTTCAACTTGAAACACGATTTCTACGTTATTAGAGTCTGAAATAAACATTTTTCGATTACAAGGCGTATTTCAACTTGAAAGACGATTTCTACGTTTTTAGAGTCTGAAATGAACATTTTTCGTTTACTCGCCTAAATATAGTGATATTTTAAAATTGTTTAAACTTTTTAACTTTACCCTAAGTACAAACATTACGTTTGGTTAAAGTTTGATTCTACCATTTACTTTAGGTGAGATATGGTACCAAGGCGTATTTCAACTTGAAACACGATTTCTGCGGTTTTAGAGTCTGAGACGAACATTTTTCGTTTACTCGCCTAAATATAGTGATATTTTCAAATTGTTTAAACTTTTTAACTTTACCCTAGGTACAAACATTACGTTTGGTTAAAGTTTGATTCTACCATTTACTTTAGGTGAGATATGGTCCCAAGGCGTATTTCAACTTGAAACACGATTTCTACGTTATTAGAGTCTGAAATAAACATTTTTCGTTTACAAGGCGTATTTCAACTTGAAAGACGATTTCTACGTTTTTAGAGTCTGAAATGAACATTTTTCGTTTACTCGCCTAAATATAGTGATATTTTAAAATTGTTTAAACTTTTTAACTTTACCCTAAGTACAAACATTACGTTTGGTTAAAGTTTGATTCTACCATTTACTTTAGGTGAGATATGGTACCAAGGCGTATTTCAACTTGAAACACGATTTCTGCGGTTTTAGAGTCTGAGACGAACATTTTTCGTTTACTCGCCTAAATATAGTGATATTTTCAAATTGTTTAAACTTTTTAACTTTACCCTAGGTACAAACATTACGTTTGGTTAAAGTTTGATTCTACCATTTACTTTAGGTGAGATATGGTCCCAAGGCGTATTTCAACTTGAAACACGATTACTACGTTATTAGAGTCTGAAATAAACATTTTTCGATTACAAGGCGTATTTCAACTTGAAACACGATTTCTACGTTTTTAGAGTCTGAAATGAAAATTTTTCGTTTACTCGCCTAAATATAGTGATATTTAAAAATTGTTTAAACTTTTTAACTTTATACTAGGTACAAACATTACGTTTGGTTAAAGTTTGATTCTACCATTTACTTTAGGTGAGATATGGTCCCAAGGCGTATTTCAACTTGAAACACGATTTCTACGTTATTAGAGTCTGAAATAAACATTTTTCGTTTACAAGGCGTATTTCAACTTGAAAGACGATTTCTACGATTTTAGAGTCTGAAATGAACATTTTTCGTTTACTCGCCTAAATATAGTGATATTTTAAAATTGTTTAAACTTTTTAACTTTACCCTAAGTACAAACATTACGTTTGGTTAAAGTTTGATTCTACCATTTACTTTAGGTGAGATATGGTACCAAGGCGTATTTCAACTTGAAACACGATTTCTGCGGTTTTAGAGTCTGAAATAAACATTTTTCGTTTACAAGGCGTATTTCAACTTGAAAGACGATTTCTACGTTTTTAGAGTCTGAAATGAACATTTTTCGTTTACTCGCCTAAATATAGTGGATATTTTAAAATTGTTTAAACTTTTTAACTTTACCCTAAGTACAAACATTACGTTTGGTTAAAGTTTGATTCTACCATTTACTTTAGGTGAGATATGGTACCAAGGCGTATTTCAACTTGAAACACGATTTCTACGTTATTAGAGTCTGAAATAAACATTTTTCGTTTACAAGGCGTATTTCAACTTGAAACACGATTTCTACGTTTTTAGAGTCTGAAATGAACATTTTTCGTTTACTCGCCTAAATATAGTGATATTTTCAAATTGTTTAAACTTTTTAACTTTACCCTAGGTACAAACATTACGTTTGGTTAAAGTTTGATTCTACCATTTACTTTAGGTGAGATATGGTCCCAAGGCGTATTTCAACTTGAAACACGATTTCTACGTTATTAGAGTCTGAAATAAACATTTTTCGTTTACAAGCCGTATTTCAACTTGAAAGACGATTTCTACGTTTTTAGAGTCTGAAATGAACATTTTTCGTTTACTCGCCTAAATATAGTGATATTTTCAAATTGTTTAAACTTTTTAACTTTACCCTAGGTACAAACATTACGTTTGGTTAAAGTTTGATTCTACCATTTACTTTAGGTGAGATATGGTCCCAAGGCGTATTTCAACTTGAAACACGATTTCTACGTTATTAGAGTCTGAAATAAACATTTTTCGTTTACAAGGCGTATTTCAACTTGAAAGACGATTTCTACGTTTTTAGAGTCTGAAATAAACATTTTTCGTTTACAAGGCGTATTTCAACTTGAAACACGATTTCTACGTTTTTAGAGTCTGAAATGAACATTTTTCGTTTACTCGCCTAAATATAGTGATATTTTAAAATTGTTTAAACTTTTTATCTTTACCCTAGGTACAAACATTACGTTTGGTTAAAGTTTGATTCTACCATTTACTTTAGGTGAGATATGGTACCAAGGCGTATTTCAACTTGAAACACGATTTCTGCGGTTTTAGAGTCTGAGACGAACATTTTTCGTTTACTCGCCTAAATATAGTGATATTTTCAAATTGTTTAAACTTTTTAACTTTACCCTAGGTACAAACATTACGTTTGGTTAAAGTTTGATTCTACCATTTACTTTAGGTGAGATATGGTCCCAAGGCGTATTTCAACTTGAAACACGATTTCTACGTTATTAGAGTCTGAAATAAACATTTTTCGTTTACATGGCGTATTTCAACTTGAAAGACGATTTCTACGTTTTTAGAGTCTGAAATGAACATTTTTCGTTTACTCGCCTAAATATAGTGATATATTAAAATTGTTTAAACTTTTTAACTTTACCCTAAGTACAAACATTACGTTTGGTTAAAGTTTGATTCTACCATTTACTTTAGGTGAGATATGGTACCAAGGCGTATTTCAACTTGAAACACGATTTCTGCGGTTTTAGAGTCTGAGACGAACATTTTTCGTTTACTCGCCTAAATATAGTGATATTTTCAAATTGTTTAAACTTTTTAACTTTACCCTAGGTACAAACATTACGTTTGGTTAAAGTTTGATTCTACCATTTACTTTAGGTGAGATATGGTCCCAAGGCGTATTTCAACTTGAAACACGATTTCTACGTTATTAGAGTCTGAAATAAACATTTTTCGTTTACAAGGCGTATTTCAACTTGAAAGACGATTTCTACGTTTTTAGAGTCTGAAATAAACATTTTTCGTTTACAAGGCGTATTTCAACTTGAAACACGATTTCTACGTTATTAGAGTCTGAAATAAACATTTTTCGTTTACAAGGCGTATTTCAACTTGAAACACGATTTCTACGTTTTTAGAGTCTGAAATGAACATTTTTCGTTTACTCGCCTAAATATAGTGATATTTTAAAATTGTTTAAACTTTTTAACTTTATACTAGGTACAAACATTACGTTTGGTTAAAGTTTGATTCTACCATTTACTTTAGGTGAGATATGGTACCAAGGCGTATTTCAACTTGAAACACGATTTCTGCGGTTTTAGAGTCTGAAATAAACATTTTTCGTTTACAAGGCGTATTTCAACTTGAAACACGATTTCTACGTTTTTAGAGTCTGAAATGAACATTTTTCGTTTACTCGCCTAAATATAGTGATATTTTAAAATTGTTTAAACTTTTTAACTTTATACTAGGTACAAACATTACGTTTGGTTAAAGTTTGATTCTACCATTTACTTTAGGTGAGATATGGTCCCAAGGCGTATTTCAACTTGAAACACGATTTCTACGTTATTAGAGTCTGAAATAAACATTTTTCGTTTACAAGGCGTATTTCAACTTGAAAGACGATTTCTACGTTTTTAGAGTCTGAAATGAACATTTTTCGTTTACTCGCCTAAATATAGTGATATTTTAAAATTGTTTAAACTTTTTAACTTTACCCTAAGTACAAACATTACGTTTGGTTAAAGTTTGATTCTACCATTTACTTTAGGTGAGATATGGTACCAAGGCGTATTTCAACTTGAAACACGATTTCTGCGGTTTTAGAGTCTGAAATAAACATTTTTCGTTTACAAGGCGTATTTCAACTTGAAAGACGATTTCTACGTTTTTAGAGTCTGAAATGAACATTTTTCGTTTACTCGCCTAAATATAGTGGATATTTTAAAATTGTTTAAACTTTTTAACTTTACCCTAAGTACAAACATTACGTTTGGTTAAAGTTTGATTCTACCATTTACTTTAGGTGAGATATGGTACCAAGGCGTATTTCAACTTGAAACACGATTTCTACGTTATTAGAGTCTGAAATAAACATTTTTCGTTTACAAGGCGTATTTCAACTTGAAACACGATTTCTACGTTTTTAGAGTCTGAAATGAACATTTTTCGTTTACTCGCCTAAATATAGTGATATTTTCAAATTGTTTAAACTTTTTAACTTTACCCTAGGTACAAACATTACGTTTGGTTAAAGTTTGATTCTACCATTTACTTTAGGTGAGATATGGTCCCAAGGCGTATTTCAACTTGAAACACGATTTCTACGTTATTAGAGTCTGAAATAAACATTTTTCGTTTACAAGGCGTATTTCAACTTGAAAGACGATTTCTACGTTTTTAGAGTCTGAAATGAACATTTTTCGTTTACTCGCCTAAATATAGTGATATTTTCAAATTGTTTAAACTTTTTAACTTTACCCTAGGTACAAACATTACGTTTGGTTAAAGTTTGATTCTACCATTTACTTTAGGTGAGATATGGTCCCAAGGCGTATTTCAACTTGAAACACGATTTCTACGTTATTAGAGTCTGAAATAAACATTTTTCGTTTACAAGGCGTATTTCAACTTGAAAGACGATTTCTACGTTTTTAGAGTCTGAAATAAACATTTTTCGTTTACAAGGCGTATTTCAACTTGAAACACGATTTCTACGTTTTTAGAGTCTGAAATTAACATTTTTCGTTTGCAAGGCGTATTTCAACTTGAAACACGATTTCTACGTTTTTAGAGTCTGAAATGAACATTTTTCGTTTACTCGCCTAAATATAGTGATATTTTCAAATTGTTTAAACTTTTTAACTTTACCCTAAGTACAAACATTACGTTTGGTTAAAGTTTGATTCTACCATTTACTTTAGGTGAGATATGGTACCAAGGCGTATTTCAACTTGAAACACGATTTCTGCGGTTTTAGAGTCTGAGACGAACATTTTTCGTTTACTCGCCTAAATATAGTGATATTTTCAAATTGTTTAAACTTTTTAACTTTACCCTAGGTACAAACATTACGTTTGGTTAAAGTTTGATTCTACCATTTACTTTAGGTGAGATATGGTCCCAAGGCGTATTTCAACTTGAAACACGATTTCTACGTTATTAGAGTCTGAAATAAACATTTTTCGTTTACAAGGCGTATTTCAACTTGAAAGACGATTTCTACGTTTTTAGAGTCTGAAATAAACATTTTTCGTTTACAAGGCGTATTTCAACTTGAAACACGATTTCTACGTTTTTAGAGTCTGAAATGAACATTTTTCGTTTACTCGCCTAAATATAGTGATATTTTCAAATTGTTTAAACTTTTTAACTTTACCCTAGGTACAAACATTACGTTTGGTTAAAGTTTGATTCTACCATTTACTTTAGGTGAGATATGGTCCCAAGGCGTATTTCAACTTGAAACACGATTTCTACGTTATTAGAGTCTGAAATAAACATTTTTCGTTTACAAGGCGTATTTCAACTTGAAACACGATTTCTACGTTTTTAGAGTCTGAAATGAACATTTTTCGTTTACTCGCCTAAATATAGTGATATTTTAAAATTGTTTAAACTTTTTAACTTTATACTAGGTACAAACATTACGTTTGGTTAAAGTTTTATTCTACCTTTTACTTTAGGTGAGATATGGTACCAAGGCGTATTTCAACTTGAAACACGATTTCTGCGGTTTTAGAGTCTGAAATAAACATTTTTCGTTTACAAGGCGTATTTCAACTTGAAAGACGATTTCTACGTTTTTAGAGTCTGAAATGAACATTTTTCGTTTACTCGCCTAAATATAGTGATATTTTCAAATTGTTTAAACTTTTTAACTTTACCCTAAGTACAAACATTACGTTTGGTTAAAGTTTGATTCTACCATTTACTTTAGGTGAGATATGGTACCAATTTCAACTTGAAACACGATTTCTACGGTTTTAGAGTCTGAGACGAACATTTTTCGTTTACTCGCCTAAATATAGTGATATTTTCAAATTGTTTAAACTTTTTAACTTTACCCTAGGTACAAACATTACGTTTGGTTAAAGTTTGATTCTACCATTTACTTTAGGTGAGATATGGTCCCAAGGCGTATTTCAACTTGAAACACGATTTCTACGTTATTAGAGTCTGAAATAAACATTTTTCGTTTACAAGGCGTATTTCAACTTGAAAGACGATTTCTACGTTTTTAGAGTCTGAAATAAACATTTTTCGTTTACAAGGCGTATTTCAACTTGAAACACGATTTCTACGTTTTTAGAGTCTGAAATGAACATTTTTCGTTTACTCGCCTAAATATAGTGATATTTTCAAATTGTTTAAACTTTTTAACTTTACCCTAGGTACAAACATTACGTTTGGTTAAAGTTTGATTCTACCATTTACTTTAGGTGAGATATGGTCCCAAGGCGTATTTCAACTTGAAACACGATTTCTACGTTATTAGAGTCTGAAATAAACATTTTTCGTTTACAAGGCGTATTTCAACTTGAAACACGATTTCTACGTTTTTAGAGTCTGAAATGAACATTTTTCGTTTACTCGCCTAAATATAGTGATATTTTAAAATTGTTTAAACTTTTTAACTTTATACTAGGTACAAACATTACGTTTGGTTAAAGTTTTATTCTACCATTTACTTTAGGTGAGATATGGTACCAAGGCGTATTTCAACTTGAAACACGATTTCTGCGGTTTTAGAGTCTGAAATAAACATTTTTCGTTTACAAGGCGTATTTCAACTTGAAACACGATTTCTACGTTTTTAGAGTCTGAAATGAACATTTTTCGTTTACTCGCCTAAATATAGTGATATTTTAAAATTGTTTAAACTTTTTAACTTTATACTAGGTACAAACATTACGTTTGGTTAAAGTTTGATTCTACCATTTACTTTAGGTGAGATATGGTCCCAAGGCGTATTTCAACTTGAAACACGATTTCTACGTTATTAGAGTCTGAAATAAACATTTTTCGTTTACAAGGCGTATTTCAACTTGAAACACGATTTCTACGTTTTTAGAGTCTGAAATGAACATTTTTCGTTTACTCGCCTAAATATAGTGATATTTTAAAATTGTTTAAACTTTTTAACTTTACCCTAGGTACAAACATTACGTTTGGTTAAAGTTTGATTCTACTATTTACTTTAGGTGAGATATGGTACCAAGGCGTATTTCAACTTGAAACACGATTTCTGCGGTTTTAGAGTCTGAAATAAACATTTTTCGTTTACAAGGCGTATTTCAACTTGAAAGACGATTTCTACGTTTTTAGAGTCTGAAATGAACATTTTTCGTTTACTCGCCTAAATATAGTGATATTTTAAAATTGTTTAAACTTTTTAACTTTACCCTAAGTACAAACATTACGTTTGGTTAAAGTTTGATTCTACCATTTACTTTAGGTGAGATATGGTACCAAGGCGTATTTCAACTTGAAACACGATTTCTGCGGTTTTAGAGTCTGAGACGAACATTTTTCGTTTACTCGCCTAAATATAGTGATATTTTCAAATTGTTTAAACTTTTTAACTTTACCCTAGGTACAAACATTACGTTTGGTTAAAGTTTGATTCTACCATTTACTTTAGGTGAGATATGGTCCCAAGGCGTATTTCAACTTGAAACACGATTTCTACGTTATTAGAGTCTGAAATAAACATTTTTCGTTTACAAGGCGTATTTCAACTTGAAAGACGATTTCTACGTTTTTAGAGTCTGAAATAAACATTTTTCGTTTACAAGGCGTATTTCAACTTGAAACACGATTTCTACGTTTTTAGAGTCTGAAATGAACATTTTTCGTTTACTCGCCTAAATATAGTGATATTTTAAAATTGTTTAAACTTTTTAACTTTACCCTAGGTACAAACATTACGTTTGGTTAAAGTTTGATTCTACCATTTACTTTAGGTGAGATATGGTACCAAGGCGTATTTCAACTTGAAACACGATTTCTGCGGTTTTAGAGTCTGAGACGAACATTTTTCGTTTACTCGCCTAAATATAGTGATATTTTAAAATTGTTTAAACTTTTTAACTTTACCCTAGGTACAAACATTACGTTTGGTTAAAGTTTGATTCTACCATTTACTTTAGGTGAGATATGGTCCCAAGGCGTATTTCAACTTGAAACACGATTTCTACGTTATTAGAGTCTGAAATAAACATTTTTCGTTTACAAGGCGTATTTCAACTTGAAAGACGATTTCTACGTTTTTAGAGTCTGAAATAAACATTTTTCGTTTACAAGGCGTATTTCAACTTGAAACACGATTTCTACGTTTTTAGAGTCTGAAATGAACATTTTTCGTTTACTCGCCTAAATATAGTGATATTTTAAAATTGTTTAAACTTTTTAACTTTACCCTAGGTACAAACATTACGTTTGGTTAAAGTTTGATTCTACCATTTACTTTAGGTGAGATATGGTACCAAGGCGTATTTCAACTTGAAACACGATTTCTGCGGTTTTAGAGTCTGAAATAAACATTTTTCGTTTACAAGGCGTATTTCAACTTGAAAGACGATTTCTACGTTTTTAGAGTCTGAAATGAACATTTTTCGTTTACTCGCCTAAATATAGTGATATTTTCAAATTGTTTAAACTTTTTAACTTTACCCTAAGTACAAACATTACGTTTGGTTAAAGTTTGATTCTACCATTTACTTTAGGTGAGATATGGTACCAAGGCGTATTTCAACTTGAAACACGATTTCTGCGGTTTTAGAGTCTGAAATAAACATTTTTCGTTTACAAGGCGTATTTCAACTTGAAAGACGATTTCTACGTTTTTAGAGTCTGAAATGAACATTTTTCGTTTACTCGCCTAAATATAGTGGATATTTTAAAATTGTTTAAACTTTTTAACTTTACCCTAAGTACAAACATTACGTTTGGTTAAAGTTTGATTCTACCATTTACTTTAGGTGAGATATGGTACCAAGGCGTATTTCAACTTGAAACACGATTTCTACGTTATTAGAGTCTGAAATAAACATTTTTCGTTTACAAGGCGTATTTCAACTTGAAACACGATTTCTACGTTTTTAGAGTCTGAAATGAACATTTTTCGTTTACTCGCCTAAATATAGTGATATTTTCAAATTGTTTAAACTTTTTAACTTTACCCTAGGTACAAACATTACGTTTGGTTAAAGTTTGATTCTACCATTTACTTTAGGTGAGATATGGCCCCAAGGCGTATTTCAACTTGAAACACGATTTCTACGTTATTAGAGTCTGAAATAAACATTTTTCGTTTACAAGGCGTATTTCAACTTGAAAGACGATTTCTACGTTTTTAGAGTCTGAAATGAACATTTTTCGTTTACTCGCCTAAATATAGTGATATTTTCAAATTGTTTAAACTTTTTAACTTTACCCTAGGTACAAACATTACGTTTGGTTAAAGTTTGATTCTACCATTTACTTTAGGTGAGATATGGTCCCAAGGCGTATTTCAACTTGAAACACGATTTCTACGTTATTAGAGTCTGAAATAAACATTTTTCGTTTACAAGGCGTATTTCAACTTGAAAGACGATTTCTACGTTTTTAGAGTCTGAAATAAACATTTTTCGTTTACAAGGCGTATTTCAACTTGAAAGACGATTTCTACGTTTTTAGAGTCTGAAATAAACATTTTTCGTTTACAAGGCGTATTTCAACTTGAAACACGATTTCTACGTTTTTAGAGTCTGAAATGAACATTTTTCGTTTACTCGCCTAAATATAGTGATATTTTAAAATTGTTTAAACTTTTTAACTTTACCCTAGGTACAAACATTACGTTTGGTTAAAGTTTGATTCTACCATTTACTTTAGGTGAGATATGGTACCAAGGCGTATTTCAACTTGAAACACGATTTCTGCGGTTTTAGAGTCTGAGACGAACATTTTTCGTTTACTCGCCTAAATATAGTGATATTTTAAAATTGTTTAAACTTTTTAACTTTACCCTAGGTACAAACATTACGTTTGGTTAAAGTTTGATTCTACCATTTACTTTAGGTGAGATATGGTCCCAAGGCGTATTTCAACTTGAAACACGATTTCTACGTTATTAGAGTCTGAAATAAACATTTTTCGTTTACAAGGCGTATTTCAACTTGAAAGACGATTTCTACGTTTTTAGAGTCTGAAATAAACATTTTTCGTTTACAAGGCGTATTTCAACTTGAAACACGATTTCTACGTTTTTAGAGTCTGAAATGAACATTTTTCGTTTACTCGCCTAAATATAGTGATATTTTAAAATTGTTTAAACTTTTTAACTTTACCCTAGGTACAAACATTACGTTTGGTTAAAGTTTGATTCTACCATTTACTTTAGGTGAGATATGGTACCAAGGCGTATTTCAACTTGAAACACGATTTCTGCGGTTTTAGAGTCTGAAATAAACATTTTTCGTTTACAAGGCGTATTTCAACTTGAAAGACGATTTCTACGTTTTTAGAGTCTGAAATGAACATTTTTCGTTTACTCGCCTAAATATAGTGATATTTTCAAATTGTTTAAACTTTTTAACTTTACCCTAAGTACAAACATTACGTTTGGTTAAAGTTTGATTCTACCATTTACTTTAGGTGAGATATGGTACCAAGGCGTATTTCAACTTGAAACACGATTTCTGCGGTTTTAGAGTCTGAAATAAACATTTTTCGTTTACAAGGCGTATTTCAACTTGAAAGACGATTTCTACGTTTTTAGAGTCTGAAATGAACATTTTTCGTTTACTCGCCTAAATATAGTGGATATTTTAAAATTGTTTAAACTTTTTAACTTTACCCTAAGTACAAACATTACGTTTGGTTAAAGTTTGATTCTACCATTTACTTTAGGTGAGATATGGTACCAAGGCGTATTTCAACTTGAAACACGATTTCTACGTTATTAGAGTCTGAAATAAACATTTTTCGTTTACAAGGCGTATTTCAACTTGAAACACGATTTCTACGTTTTTAGAGTCTGAAATGAACATTTTTCGTTTACTCGCCTAAATATAGTGATATTTTCAAATTGTTTAAACTTTTTAACTTTACCCTAGGTACAAACATTACGTTTGGTTAAAGTTTGATTCTACCATTTACTTTAGGTGAGATATGGCCCCAAGGCGTATTTCAACTTGAAACACGATTTCTACGTTATTAGAGTCTGAAATAAACATTTTTCGTTTACAAGGCGTATTTCAACTTGAAAGACGATTTCTACGTTTTTAGAGTCTGAAATGAACATTTTTCGTTTACTCGCCTAAATATAGTGATATTTTCAAATTGTTTAAACTTTTTAACTTTACCCTAGGTACAAACATTACGTTTGGTTAAAGTTTGATTCTACCATTTACTTTAGGTGAGATATGGTCCCAAGGCGTATTTCAACTTGAAACACGATTTCTACGTTATTAGAGTCTGAAATAAACATTTTTCGTTTACAAGGCGTATTTCAACTTGAAAGACGATTTCTACGTTTTTAGAGTCTGAAATAAACATTTTTCGTTTACAAGGCGTATTTCAACTTGAAACACGATTTCTACGTTTTTAGAGTCTGAAATGAACATTTTTCGTTTGCAAGGCGTATTTCAACTTGAAACACGATTTCTACGTTTTTAGAGTCTGAAATGAACATTTTTCGTTTACTCGCCTAAATATAGTGATATTTTCAAATTGTTTAAACTTTTTAACTTTACCCTAAGTACAAACATTACGTTTGGTTAAAGTTTGATTCTACCATTTACTTTAGGTGAGATATGGTACCAAGGCGTATTTCAACTTGAAACACGATTTCTGCGGTTTTAGAGTCTGAGACGAACATTTTTCGTTTACTCGCCTAAATATAGTGATATTTTCAAATTGTTTAAACTTTTTAACTTTACCCTAGGTACAAACATTACGTTTGGTTAAAGTTTGATTCTACCATTTACTTTAGGTGAGATATGGTCCCAAGGCGTATTTCAACTTGAAACACGATTTCTACGTTATTAGAGTCTGAAATAAACATTTTTCGTTTACAAGGCGTATTTCAACTTGAAAGACGATTTCTACGTTTTTAGAGTCTGAAATAAACATTTTTCGTTTACAAGGCGTATTTCAACTTGAAACACGATTTCTACGTTTTTAGAGTCTGAAATGAACATTTTTCGTTTACTCGCCTAAATATAGTGATATTTTCAAATTGTTTAAACTTTTTAACTTTACCCTAGGTACAAACATTACGTTTGGTTAAAGTTTGATTCTACCATTTACTTTAGGTGAGATATGGTCCCAAGGCGTATTTCAACTTGAAACACGATTTCTACGTTATTAGAGTCTGAAATAAACATTTTTCGTTTACAAGGCGTATTTCAACTTGAAACACGATTTCTACGTTTTTAGAGTCTGAAATGAACATTTTTCGTTTACTCGCCTAAATATAGTGATATTTTAAAATTGTTTAAACTTTTTAACTTTATACTAGGTACAAACATTACGTTTGGTTAAAGTTTTATTCTACCTTTTACTTTAGGTGAGATATGGTACCAAGGCGTATTTCAACTTGAAACACGATTTCTGCGGTTTTAGAGTCTGAAATAAACATTTTTCGTTTACAAGGCGTATTTCAACTTGAAAGACGATTTCTACGTTTTTAGAGTCTGAAATGAACATTTTTCGTTTACTCGCCTAAATATAGTGATATTTTCAAATTGTTTAAACTTTTTAACTTTACCCTAAGTACAAACATTACGTTTGGTTAAAGTTTGATTCTACCATTTACTTTAGGTGAGATATGGTACCAAGGCGTATTTCAACTTGAAACACGATTTCTGCGGTTTTAGAGTCTGAGACGAACATTTTTCGTTTACTCGCCTAAATATAGTGATATTTTCAAATTGTTTAAACTTTTTAACTTTACCCTAGGTACAAACATTACGTTTGGTTAAAGTTTGATTCTACCATTTACTTTAGGTGAGATATGGTCCCAAGGCGTATTTCAACTTGAAACACGATTTCTACGTTATTAGAGTCTGAAATAAACATTTTTCGTTTACAAGGCGTATTTCAACTTGAAAGACGATTTCTACGTTTTTAGAGTCTGAAATAAACATTTTTCGTTTACAAGGCGTATTTCAACTTGAAACACGATTTCTACGTTTTTAGAGTCTGAAATGAACATTTTTCGTTTACTCGCCTAAATATAGTGATATTTTCAAATTGTTTAAACTTTTTAACTTTACCCTAGGTACAAACATTACGTTTGGTTAAAGTTTGATTCTACCATTTACTTTAGGTGAGATATGGTCCCAAGGCGTATTTCAACTTGAAACACGATTTCTACGTTATTAGAGTCTGAAATAAACATTTTTCGTTTACAAGGCGTATTTCAACTTGAAACACGATTTCTACGTTTTTAGAGTCTGAAATGAACATTTTTCGTTTACTCGCCTAAATATAGTGATATTTTAAAATTGTTTAAACTTTTTAACTTTATACTAGGTACAAACATTACGTTTGGTTAAAGTTTTATTCTACCATTTACTTTAGGTGAGATATGGTACCAAGGCGTATTTCAACTTGAAACACGATTTCTGCGGTTTTAGAGTCTGAAATAAACATTTTTCGTTTACAAGGCGTATTTCAACTTGAAAGACGATTTCTACGTTTTTAGAGTCTGAAATGAACATTTTTCGTTTACTCGCCTAAATATAGTGATATTTTCAAATTGTTTAAACTTTTTAACTTTACCCTAAGTACAAACATTACGTTTGGTTAAAGTTTGATTCTACCATTTACTTTAGGTGAGATATGGTACCAAGGCGTATTTCAACTTGAAACACGATTTCTGCGGTTTTAGAGTCTGAAATAAACATTTTTCGTTTACAAGGCGTATTTCAACTTGAAAGACGATTTCTACGTTTTTAGAGTCTGAAATGAACATTTTTCGTTTACTCGCCTAAATATAGTGGATATTTTAAAATTGTTTAAACTTTTTAACTTTACCCTAAGTACAAACATTACGTTTGGTTAAAGTTTGATTCTACCATTTACTTTAGGTGAGATATGGTACCAAGGCGTATTTCAACTTGAAACACGATTTCTACGTTATTAGAGTCTGAAATAAACATTTTTCGTTTACAAGGCGTATTTCAACTTGAAACACGATTTCTACGTTTTTAGAGTCTGAAATGAACATTTTTCGTTTACTCGCCTAAATATAGTGATATTTTCAAATTGTTTAAACTTTTTAACTTTACCCTAGGTACAAACATTACGTTTGGTTAAAGTTTGATTCTACCATTTACTTTAGGTGAGATATGGCCCCAAGGCGTATTTCAACTTGAAACACGATTTCTACGTTATTAGAGTCTGAAATAAACATTTTTCGTTTACAAGGCGTATTTCAACTTGAAAGACGATTTCTACGTTTTTAGAGTCTGAAATGAACATTTTTCGTTTACTCGCCTAAATATAGTGATATTTTCAAATTGTTTAAACTTTTTAACTTTACCCTAGGTACAAACATTACGTTTGGTTAAAGTTTGATTCTACCATTTACTTTAGGTGAGATATGGTCCCAAGGCGTATTTCAACTTGAAACACGATTTCTACGTTATTAGAGTCTGAAATAAACATTTTTCGTTTACAAGGCGTATTTCAACTTGAAAGACGATTTCTACGTTTTTAGAGTCTGAAATAAACATTTTTCGTTTACAAGGCGTATTTCAACTTGAAAGACGATTTCTACGTTTTTAGAGTCTGAAATAAACATTTTTCGTTTACAAGGCGTATTTCAACTTGAAACACGATTTCTACGTTTTTAGAGTCTGAAATGAACATTTTTCGTTTACTCGCCTAAATATAGTGATATTTTAAAATTGTTTAAACTTTTTAACTTTACCCTAGGTACAAACATTACGTTTGGTTAAAGTTTGATTCTACCATTTACTTTAGGTGAGATATGGTACCAAGGCGTATTTCAACTTGAAACACGATTTCTGCGGTTTTAGAGTCTGAGACGAACATTTTTCGTTTACTCGCCTAAATATAGTGATATTTTAAAATTGTTTAAACTTTTTAACTTTACCCTAGGTACAAACATTACGTTTGGTTAAAGTTTGATTCTACCATTTACTTTAGGTGAGATATGGTCCCAAGGCGTATTTCAACTTGAAACACGATTTCTACGTTATTAGAGTCTGAAATAAACATTTTTCGTTTACAAGGCGTATTTCAACTTGAAAGACGATTTCTACGTTTTTAGAGTCTGAAATAAACATTTTTCGTTTACAAGGCGTATTTCAACTTGAAACACGATTTCTACGTTTTTAGAGTCTGAAATGAACATTTTTCGTTTACTCGCCTAAATATAGTGATATTTTAAAATTGTTTAAACTTTTTAACTTTACCCTAGGTACAAACATTACGTTTGGTTAAAGTTTGATTCTACCATTTACTTTAGGTGAGATATGGTACCAAGGCGTATTTCAACTTGAAACACGATTTCTGCGGTTTTAGAGTCTGAAATAAACATTTTTCGTTTACAAGGCGTATTTCAACTTGAAAGACGATTTCTACGTTTTTAGAGTCTGAAATGAACATTTTTCGTTTACTCGCCTAAATATAGTGATATTTTCAAATTGTTTAAACTTTTTAACTTTACCCTAAGTACAAACATTACGTTTGGTTAAAGTTTGATTCTACCATTTACTTTAGGTGAGATATGGTACCAAGGCGTATTTCAACTTGAAACACGATTTCTGCGGTTTTAGAGTCTGAAATAAACATTTTTCGTTTACAAGGCGTATTTCAACTTGAAAGACGATTTCTACGTTTTTAGAGTCTGAAATGAACATTTTTCGTTTACTCGCCTAAATATAGTGGATATTTTAAAATTGTTTAAACTTTTTAACTTTACCCTAAGTACAAACATTACGTTTGGTTAAAGTTTGATTCTACCATTTACTTTAGGTGAGATATGGTACCAAGGCGTATTTCAACTTGAAACACGATTTCTACGTTATTAGAGTCTGAAATAAACATTTTTCGTTTACAAGGCGTATTTCAACTTGAAACACGATTTCTACGTTTTTAGAGTCTGAAATGAACATTTTTCGTTTACTCGCCTAAATATAGTGATATTTTCAAATTGTTTAAACTTTTTAACTTTACCCTAGGTACAAACATTACGTTTGGTTAAAGTTTGATTCTACCATTTACTTTAGGTGAGATATGGCCCCAAGGCGTATTTCAACTTGAAACACGATTTCTACGTTATTAGAGTCTGAAATAAACATTTTTCGTTTACAAGGCGTATTTCAACTTGAAAGACGATTTCTACGTTTTTAGAGTCTGAAATGAACATTTTTCGTTTACTCGCCTAAATATAGTGATATTTTCAAATTGTTTAAACTTTTTAACTTTACCCTAGGTACAAACATTACGTTTGGTTAAAGTTTGATTCTACCATTTACTTTAGGTGAGATATGGTCCCAAGGCGTATTTCAACTTGAAACACGATTTCTACGTTATTAGAGTCTGAAATAAACATTTTTCGTTTACAAGGCGTATTTCAACTTGAAAGACGATTTCTACGTTTTTAGAGTCTGAAATAAACATTTTTCGTTTACAAGGCGTATTTCAACTTGAAACACGATTTCTACGTTTTTAGAGTCTGAAATGAACATTTTTCGTTTGCAAGGCGTATTTCAACTTGAAACACGATTTCTACGTTTTTAGAGTCTGAAATGAACATTTTTCGTTTACTCGCCTAAATATAGTGATATTTTCAAATTGTTTAAACTTTTTAACTTTACCCTAAGTACAAACATTACGTTTGGTTAAAGTTTGATTCTACCATTTACTTTAGGTGAGATATGGTACCAAGGCGTATTTCAACTTGAAACACGATTTCTGCGGTTTTAGAGTCTGAGACGAACATTTTTCGTTTACTCGCCTAAATATAGTGATATTTTCAAATTGTTTAAACATTTTAACTTTACCCTAGGTACAAACATTACGTTTGGTTAAAGTTTGATTCTACCATTTACTTTAGGTGAGATATGGTCCCAAGGCGTATTTCAACTTGAAACACGATTTCTACGTTATTAGAGTCTGAAATAAACATTTTTCGTTTACAAGGCGTATTTCAACTTGAAAGACGATTTCTACGTTTTTAGAGTTTGAAATAAACATTTTTCGTTTACAAGGCGTATTTCAACTTGAAACACGATTTCTACGTTTTTAGAGTCTGAAATGAACATTTTTCGTTTACTCGCCTAAATATAGTGATATTTTCAAATTGTTTAAACTTTTTAACTTTACCCTAGGTACAAACATTACGTTTGGTTAAAGTTTGATTCTACCATTTACTTTAGGTGAGATATGGTCCCAAGGCGTATTTCAACTTGAAACACGATTTCTACGTTATTAGAGTCTGAAATAAACATTTTTCGTTTACAAGGCGTATTTCAACTTGAAACACGATTTCTACGTTTTTAGAGTCTGAAATGAACATTTTTCGTTTACTCGCCTAAATATAGTGATATTTTAAAATTGTTTAAACTTTTTAACTTTATACTAGGTACAAACATTACGTTTGGTTAAAGTTTTATTCTACCTTTTACTTTAGGTGAGATATGGTACCAAGGCGTATTTCAACTTGAAACACGATTTCTGCGGTTTTAGAGTCTGAAATAAACATTTTTCGTTTACAAGGCGTATTTCAACTTGAAAGACGATTTCTACGTTTTTAGAGTCTGAAATGAACATTTTTCGTTTACTCGCCTAAATATAGTGATATTTTCAAATTGTTTAAACTTTTTAACTTTACCCTAAGTACAAACATTACGTTTGGTTAAAGTTTGATTCTACCATTTACTTTAGGTGAGATATGGTACCAAGGCGTATTTCAACTTGAAACACGATTTCTGCGGTTTTAGAGTCTGAGACGAACATTTTTCGTTTACTCGCCTAAATATAGTGATATTTTCAAATTGTTTAAACTTTTTAACTTTACCCTAGGTACAAACATTACGTTTGGTTAAAGTTTGATTCTACCATTTACTTTAGGTGAGATATGGTCCCAAGGCGTATTTCAACTTGAAACACGATTTCTACGTTATTAGAGTCTGAAATAAACATTTTTCGTTTACAAGGCGTATTTCAACTTGAAAGACGATTTCTACGTTTTTAGAGTCTGAAATAAACATTTTTCGTTTACAAGGCGTATTTCAACTTGAAACACGATTTCTACGTTTTTAGAGTCTGAAATGAACATTTTTCGTTTACTCGCCTAAATATAGTGATATTTTCAAATTGTTTAAACTTTTTAACTTTACCCTAGGTACAAACATTACGTTTGGTTAAAGTTTGATTCTACCATTTACTTTAGGTGAGATATGGTCCCAAGGCGTATTTCAACTTGAAACACGATTTCTACGTTATTAGAGTCTGAAATAAACATTTTTCGTTTACAAGGCGTATTTCAACTTGAAACACGATTTCTACGTTTTTAGAGTCTGAAATGAACATTTTTCGTTTACTCGCCTAAATATAGTGATATTTTAAAATTGTTTAAACTTTTTAACTTTATACTAGGTACAAACATTACGTTTGGTTAAAGTTTTATTCTACCATTTACTTTAGGTGAGATATGGTACCAAGGCGTATTTCAACTTGAAACACGATTTCTGCGGTTTTAGAGTCTGAAATAAACATTTTTCGTTTACAAGGCGTATTTCAACTTGAAACACGATTTCTACGTTTTTAGAGTCTGAAATGAACATTTTTCGTTTACTCGCCTAAATATAGTGATATTTTAAAATTGTTTAAACTTTTTAACTTTATACTAGGTACAAACATTACGTTTGGTTAAAGTTTGATTCTACCATTTACTTTAGGTGAGATATGGTCCCAAGGCGTATTTCAACTTGAAACACGATTTCTACGTTATTAGAGTCTGAAATAAACATTTTTCGTTTACAAGGCGTATTTCAACTTGAAACACGATTTCTACGTTTTTAGAGTCTGAAATGAACATTTTTCGTTTACTCGCCTAAATATAGTGATATTTTAAAATTGTTTAAACTTTTTAACTTTACCCTAGGTACAAACATTACGTTTGGTTAAAGTTTGATTCTACCATTTACTTTAGGTGAGATATGGTACCAAGGCGTATTTCAACTTGAAACACGATTTCTGCGGTTTTAGAGTCTGAAATAAACATTTTTCGTTTACAAGGCGTATTTCAACTTGAAAGACGATTTCTACGTTTTTAGAGTCTGAAATGAACATTTTTCGTTTACTCGCCTAAATATAGTGATATTTTAAAATTGTTTAAACTTTTTAACTTTACCCTAAGTACAAACATTACGTTTGGTTAAAGTTTGATTCTACCATTTACTTTAGGTGAGATATGGTACCAAGGCGTATTTCAACTTGAAACACGATTTCTGCGGTTTTAGAGTCTGAGACGAACATTTTTCGTTTACTCGCCTAAATATAGTGATATTTTCAAATTGTTTAAACTTTTTAACTTTACCCTAGGTACAAACATTACGTTTGGTTAAAGTTTGATTCTACCATTTACTTTAGGTGAGATATGGTCCCAAGGCGTATTTCAACTTGAAACACGATTTCTACGTTATTAGAGTCTGAAATAAACATTTTTCGTTTACAAGGCGTATTTCAACTTGAAACACGATTTCTACGTTTTTAGAGTCTGAAATGAACATTTTTCGTTTACTCGCCTAAATATAGTGATATTTTAAAATTGTTTAAACTTTTCAACTTTACCCTAGGTACAAACATTACGTTTGGTTAAAGTTTGATTCTACCATTTACTTTAGGTGAGATATGGTACCAAGGCGTATTTCAACTTGAAACACGATTTCTGCGGTTTTAGAGTCTGAAATAAACATTTTTCGTTTACAAGGCGTATTTCAACTTGAAAGACGATTTCTACGTTTTTAGAGTCTGAAATGAACATTTTTCGTTTACTCGCCTAAATATAGTGATATTTTAAAATTGTTTAAACTTTTTAACTTTACCCTAAGTACAAACATTACGTTTGGTTAAAGTTTGATTCTACCATTTACTTTAGGTGAGATATGGTACCAAGGCGTATTTCAACTTGAAACACGATTTCTGCGGTTTTAGAGTCTGAGACGAACATTTTTCGTTTACTCGCCTAAATATAGTGATATTTTCAAATTGTTTAAACTTTTTAACTTTACCCTAGGTACAAACATTACGTTTGGTTAAAGTTTGATTCTACCATTTACTTTAGGTGAGATATGGTCCCAAGGCGTATTTCAACTTGAAACACGATTTCTACGTTATTAGAGTCTGAAATAAACATTTTTCGTTTACAAGGCGTATTTCAACTTGAAACACGATTTCTACGTTTTTAGAGTCTGAAATGAACATTTTTCGTTTACTCGCCTAAATATAGTGATATTTTAAAATTGTTTAAACTTTTTAACTTTACCCTAGGTACAAACATTACGTTTGGTTAAAGTTTGATTCTACCATTTACTTTAGGTGAGATATGGTACCAAGGCGTATTTCAACTTGAAACACGATTTCTGCGGTTTTAGAGTCTGAAATAAACATTTTTCGTTTACAAGGCGTATTTCAACTTGAAAGACGATTTCTACGTTTTTAGAGTCTGAAATGAACATTTTTCGTTTACTCGCCTAAATATAGTGGATATTTTAAAATTGTTTAAACTTTTTAACTTTACCCTAAGTACAAACATTACGTTTGGTTAAAGTTTGATTCTACCATTTACTTTAGGTGAGATATGGTACCAAGGCGTATTTCAACTTGAAACACGATTTCTACGTTATTAGAGTCTGAAATAAACATTTTTCGTTTACAAGGCGTATTTCAACTTGAAACACGATTTCTACGTTTTTAGAGTCTGAAATGAACATTTTTCGTTTACTCGCCTAAATATAGTGATATTTTCAAATTGTTTAAACTTTTTAACTTTACCCTAGGTACAAACATTACGTTTGGTTAAAGTTTGATTCTACCATTTACTTTAGGTGAGATATGGCCCCAAGGCGTATTTCAACTTGAAACACGATTTCTACGTTATTAGAGTCTGAAATAAACATTTTTCGTTTACAAGGCGTATTTCAACTTGAAAGACGATTTCTACGTTTTTAGAGTCTGAAATGAACATTTTTCGTTTACTCGCCTAAATATAGTGATATTTTCAAATTGTTTAAACTTTTTAACTTTACCCTAGGTACAAACATTACGTTTGGTTAAAGTTTGATTCTACCATTTACTTTAGGTGAGATATGGTCCCAAGGCGTATTTCAACTTGAAACACGATTTCTACGTTATTAGAGTCTGAAATAAACATTTTTCGTTTACAAGGCGTATTTCAACTTGAAAGACGATTTCTACGTTTTTAGAGTCTGAAATAAACATTTTTCGTTTACAAGGCGTATTTCAACTTGAAACACGATTTCTACGTTTTTAGAGTCTGAAATGAACATTTTTCGTTTGCAAGGCGTATTTCAACTTGAAACACGATTTCTACGTTTTTAGAGTCTGAAATGAACATTTTTCGTTTACTCGCCTAAATATAGTGATATTTTCAAATTGTTTAAACTTTTTAACTTTACCCTAAGTACAAACATTACGTTTGGTTAAAGTTTGATTCTACCATTTACTTTAGGTGAGATATGGTACCAAGGCGTATTTCAACTTGAAACACGATTTCTGCGGTTTTAGAGTCTGAGACGAACATTTTTCGTTTACTCGCCTAAATATAGTGATATTTTCAAATTGTTTAAACTTTTTAACTTTACCCTAGGTACAAACATTACGTTTGGTTAAAGTTTGATTCTACCATTTACTTTAGGTGAGATATGGTCCCAAGGCGTATTTCAACTTGAAACACGATTTCTACGTTATTAGAGTCTGAAATAAACATTTTTCGTTTACAAGGCGTATTTCAACTTGAAAGACGATTTCTACGTTTTTAGAGTCTGAAATAAACATTTTTCGTTTACAAGGCGTATTTCAACTTGAAACACGATTTCTACGTTTTTAGAGTCTGAAATGAACATTTTTCGTTTACTCGCCTAAATATAGTGATATTTTCAAATTGTTTAAACTTTTTAACTTTACCCTAGGTACAAACATTACGTTTGGTTAAAGTTTGATTCTACCATTTACTTTAGGTGAGATATGGTCCCAAGGCGTATTTCAACTTGAAACACGATTTCTACGTTATTAGAGTCTGAAATAAACATTTTTCGTTTACAAGGCGTATTTCAACTTGAAACACGATTTCTACGTTTTTAGAGTCTGAAATGAACATTTTTCGTTTACTCGCCTAAATATAGTGATATTTTAAAATTGTTTAAACTTTTTAACTTTATACTAGGTACAAACATTACGTTTGGTTAAAGTTTTATTCTACCTTTTACTTTAGGTGAGATATGGTACCAAGGCGTATTTCAACTTGAAACACGATTTCTGCGGTTTTAGAGTCTGAAATAAACATTTTTCGTTTACAAGGCGTATTTCAACTTGAAAGACGATTTCTACGTTTTTAGAGTCTGAAATGAACATTTTTCGTTTACTCGCCTAAATATAGTGATATTTTCAAATTGTTTAAACTTTTTAACTTTACCCTAAGTACAAACATTACGTTTGGTTAAAGTTTGATTCTACCATTTACTTTAGGTGAGATATGGTACCAAGGCGTATTTCAACTTGAAACACGATTTCTGCGGTTTTAGAGTCTGAAATAAACATTTTTCGTTTACAAGGCGTATTTCAACTTGAAAGACGATTTCTACGTTTTTAGAGTCTGAAATGAACATTTTTCGTTTACTCGCCTAAATATAGTGGATATTTTAAAATTGTTTAAACTTTTTAACTTTACCCTAAGTACAAACATTACGTTTGGTTAAAGTTTGATTCTACCATTTACTTTAGGTGAGATATGGTACCAAGGCGTATTTCAACTTGAAACACGATTTCTACGTTATTAGAGTCTGAAATAAACATTTTTCGTTTACAAGGCGTATTTCAACTTGAAACACGATTTCTACGTTTTTAGAGTCTGAAATGAACATTTTTCGTTTACTCGCCTAAATATAGTGATATTTTCAAATTGTTTAAACTTTTTAACTTTACCCTAGGTACAAACATTACGTTTGGTTAAAGTTTGATTCTACCATTTACTTTAGGTGAGATATGGCCCCAAGGCGTATTTCAACTTGAAACACGATTTCTACGTTATTAGAGTCTGAAATAAACATTTTTCGTTTACAAGGCGTATTTCAACTTGAAACACGATTTCTACGTTATTAGAGTCTGAAATAAACATTTTTCGTTTACAAGGCGTATTTCAACTTGAAAGACGATTTCTACGTTTTTAGAGTCTGAAATAAACATTTTTCGTTTACAAGGCGTATTTCAACTTGAAACACGATTTCTACGTTTTTAGAGTCTGAAATGAACATTTTTCGTTTACTCGCCTAAATATAGTGATATTTTAAAATTGTTTAAACTTTTTAACTTTATACTAGGTACAAACATTACGTTTGGTTAAAGTTTGATTCTACCATTTACTTTAGGTGAGATATGGTCCCAAGGCGTATTTCAACTTGAAACACGATTTCTACGTTATTAGAGTCTGAAATAAACATTTTTCGTTTACAAGGCGTATTTCAACTTGAAACACGATTTCTACGTTTTTAGAGTCTGAAATGAACATTTTTCGTTTACTCGCCTAAATATAGTGATATTTTAAAATTGTTTAAACTTTTTAACTTTACCCTAGGTACAAACATTACGTTTGGTTAAAGTTTGATTCTACCATTTACTTTAGGTGAGATATGGTACCAAGGCGTATTTCAACTTGAAACACGATTTCTGCGGTTTTAGAGTCTGAGACGAACATTTTTCGTTTACTCGCCTAAATATAGTGATATTTTCAAATTGTTTAAACTTTTTAACTTTACCCTAGGTACAAACATTACGTTTGGTTAAAGTTTGATTCTACCATTTACTTTAGGTGAGATATGGTCCCAAGGCGTATTTCAACTTGAAACACGATTTCTACGTTATTAGAGTCTGAAATAAACATTTTTCGTTTACAAGGCGTATTTCAACTTGAAAGACGATTTCTACGTTTTTAGAGTCTGAAATAAACATTTTTCGTTTACAAGGCGTATTTCAACTTGAAACACGATTTCTACGTTTTTAGAGTCTGAAATGAACATTTTTCGTTTACTCGCCTAAATATAGTGATATTTTAAAATTGTTTAAACTTTTTAACTTTACCCTAGGTACAAACATTACGTTTGGTTAAAGTTTGATTCTACCATTTACTTTAGGTGAGATATGGTACCAAGGCGTATTTCAACTTGAAACACGATTTCTGCGGTTTTAGAGTCTGAGACGAACATTTTTCGTTTACTCGCCTAAATATAGTGATATTTTCAAATTGTTTAAACTTTTTAACTTTACCCTAGGTACAAACATTACGTTTGGTTAAAGTTTGATTCTACCATTTACTTTAGGTGAGATATGGTCCCAAGGCGTATTTCAACTTGAAACACGATTTCTACGTTATTAGAGTCTGAAATAAACATTTTTCGTTTACAAGGCGTATTTCAACTTGAAAGACGATTTCTACGTTTTTAGAGTCTGAAATAAACATTTTTCGTTTACAAGGCGTATTTCAACTTGAAACACGATTTCTACGTTTTTAGAGTCTGAAATGAACATTTTTCGTTTACTCGCCTAAATATAGTGATATTTTAAAATTGTTTAAACTTTTTAACTTTACCCTAGGTACAAACATTACGTTTGGTTAAAGTTTGATTCTACCATTTACTTTAGGTGAGATATGGTACCAAGGCGTATTTCAACTTGAAACACGATTTCTGCGGTTTTAGAGTCTGAAATAAACATTTTTCGTTTACAAGGCGTATTTCAACTTGAAAGACGATTTCTACGTTTTTAGAGTCTGAAATGAACATTTTTCGTTTACTCGCCTAAATATAGTGATATTTTAAAATTGTTTAAACTTTTTAACTTTATACTAGGTACAAACATTACGTTTGGTTAAAGTTTGATTCTACCATTTACTTTAGGTGAGATATGGTCCCAAGGCGTATTTCAACTTGAAACACGATTTCTGCGGTTTTAGAGTCTGAAATAAACATTTTTCGTTTACAAGGCGTATTTCAACTTGAAAGACGATTTCTACGTTTTTAGAGTCTGAAATGAACATTTTTCTTTTACTCGCCTAAATATAGTGATATTTTAAAATTGTTTAAACTTTTTAACTTCTACGTTTTTAGAGTCTGAAATGAACATTTTTCGTTTACTCGCCTAAATATAGTGATATTTTCAAATTGTTTAAACTTTTTAACTTTACCCTAAGTACAAACATTACGTTTGGTTAAAGTTTGATTCTACCATTTACTTTAGGTGAGATATGGTACCAAGGCGTATTTCAACTTGAAACACGATTTCTGCGGTTTTAGAGTCTGAGACGAACATTTTTCGTTTACTCGCCTAAATATAGTGATATTTTCAAATTGTTTAAACTTTTTAACTTTACCCTAGGTACAAACATTACGTTTGGTTAAAGTTTGATTCTACCATTTACTTTAGGTGAGATATGGTCCCAAGGCGTATTTCAACTTGAAACACGATTTCTACGTTATTAGAGTCTGAAATAAACATTTTTCGTTTACAAGGCGTATTTCAACTTGAAAGACGATTTCTACGTTTTTAGAGTCTGAAATAAACATTTTTCGTTTACAAGGCGTATTTCAACTTGAAACACGATTTCTACGTTTTTAGAGTCTGAAATGAACATTTTTCGTTTACTCGCCTAAATATAGTGATATTTTAAAATTGTTTAAACTTTTTAACTTTATACTAGGTACAAACATTACGTTTGGTTAAAGTTTTATTCTACCTTTTACTTTAGGTGAGATATGGTACCAAGGCGTATTTCAACTTGAAACACGATTTCTGCGGTTTTAGAGTCTGAAATAAACATTTTTCGTTTACAAGGCGTATTTCAACTTGAAAGACGATTTCTACGTTTTTAGAGTCTGAAATGAACATTTTTCGTTTACTCGCCTAAATATAGTGATATTTTCAAATTGTTTAAACTTTTTAACTTTACCCTAAGTACAAACATTACGTTTGGTTAAAGTTTGATTCTACCATTTACTTTAGGTGAGATATGGTACCAAGGCGTATTTCAACTTGAAACACGATTTCTGCGGTTTTAGAGTCTGAGACGAACATTTTTCGTTTACTCGCCTAAATATAGTGATATTTTCAAATTGTTTAAACTTTTTAACTTTACCCTAGGTACAAACATTACGTTTGGTTAAAGTTTGATTCTACCATTTACTTTAGGTGAGATATGGTCCCAAGGCGTATTTCAACTTGAAACACGATTTCTACGTTATTAGAGTCTGAAATAAACATTTTTCGTTTACAAGGCGTATTTCAACTTGAAAGACGATTTCTACGTTTTTAGAGTCTGAAATAAACATTTTTCGTTTACAAGGCGTATTTCAACTTGAAACACGATTTCTACGTTTTTAGAGTCTGAAATGAACATTTTTCGTTTACTCGCCTAAATATAGTGATATTTTCAAATTGTTTAAACTTTTTAACTTTACCCTAGGTACAAACATTACGTTTGGTTAAAGTTTGATTCTACCATTTACTTTAGGTGAGATATGGTCCCAAGGCGTATTTCAACTTGAAAGACGATTTCTACGTTTTTAGAGTCTGAAATAAACATTTTTCGTTTACAAGGCGTATTTCAACTTGAAACACGATTTCTACGTTTTTAGAGTCTGAAATGAACATTTTTCGTTTACTCGCCTAAATATAGTGATATTTTAAAATTGTTTAAACTTTTTAACTTTACCCTAGGTACAAACATTACGTTTGGTTAAAGTTTGATTCTACCATTTACTTTAGGTGAGATATGGTACCAAGGCGTATTTCAACTTGAAACACGATTTCTGCGGTTTTAGAGTCTGAAATAAACATTTTTCGTTTACAAGGCGTATTTCAACTTGAAAGACGATTTCTACGTTTTTAGAGTCTGAAATGAACATTTTTCGTTTACTCGCCTAAATATAGTGATATTTTAAAATTGTTTAAACTTTTTAACTTTATACTAGGTACAAACATTACGTTTGGTTAAAGTTTGATTCTACCATTTACTTTAGGTGAGATATGGTCCCAAGGCGTATTTCAACTTGAAACACGATTTCTGCGGTTTTAGAGTCTGAAATAAACATTTTTCGTTTACAAGGCGTATTTCAACTTGAAAGACGATTTCTACGTTTTTAGAGTCTGAAATGAACATTTTTCTTTTACTCGCCTAAATATAGTGATATTTTAAAATTGTTTAAACTTTTTAACTTCTACGTTTTTAGAGTCTGAAATGAACATTTTTCGTTTACTCGCCTAAATATAGTGATATTTTCAAATTGTTTAAACTTTTTAACTTTACCCTAAGTACAAACATTACGTTTGGTTAAAGTTTGATTCTACCATTTACTTTAGGTGAGATATGGTACCAAGGCGTATTTCAACTTGAAACACGATTTCTGCGGTTTTAGAGTCTGAGACGAACATTTTTCGTTTACTCGCCTAAATATAGTGATATTTTCAAATTGTTTAAACTTTTTAACTTTACCCTAGGTACAAACATTACGTTTGGTTAAAGTTTGATTCTACCATTTACTTTAGGTGAGATATGGTCCCAAGGCGTATTTCAACTTGAAACACGATTTCTACGTTATTAGAGTCTGAAATAAACATTTTTCGTTTACAAGGCGTATTTCAACTTGAAAGACGATTTCTACGTTTTTAGAGTCTGAAATAAACATTTTTCGTTTACAAGGCGTATTTCAACTTGAAACACGATTTCTACGTTTTTAGAGTCTGAAATGAACATTTTTCGTTTACTCGCCTAAATATAGTGATATTTTAAAATTGTTTAAACTTTTTAACTTTATTCTAGGTACAAACATTACGTTTGGTTAAAGTTTTATTCTACCTTTTACTTTAGGTGAGATATGGTACCAAGGCGTATTTCAACTTGAAACACGATTTCTGCGGTTTTAGAGTCTGAAATAAACATTTTTCGTTTACAAGGCGTATTTCAACTTGAAAGACGATTTCTACGTTTTTAGAGTCTGAAATGAACATTTTTCGTTTACTCGCCTAAATATAGTGATATTTTCAAATTGTTTAAACTTTTTAACTTTACCCTAAGTACAAACATTACGTTTGGTTAAAGTTTGATTCTACCATTTACTTTAGGTGAGATATGGTACCAAGGCGTATTTCAACTTGAAACACGATTTCTGCGGTTTTAGAGTCTGAGACGAACATTTTTCGTTTACTCGCCTAAATATAGTGATATTTTCAAATTGTTTAAACTTTTTAACTTTACCCTAGGTACAAACATTACGTTTGGTTAAAGTTTGATTCTACCATTTACTTTAGGTGAGATATGGTCCCAAGGCGTATTTCAACTTGAAACACGATTTCTACGTTATTAGAGTCTGAAATAAACATTTTTCGTTTACAAGGCGTATTTCAACTTGAAAGACGATTTCTACGTTTTTAGAGTCTGAAATAAACATTTTTCGTTTACAAGGCGTATTTCAACTTGAAACACGATTTCTACGTTTTTAGAGTCTGAAATGAACATTTTTCGTTTACTCGCCTAAATATAGTGATATTTTCAAATTGTTTAAACTTTTTAACTTTACCCTAGGTACAAACATTACGTTTGGTTAAAGTTTGATTCTACCATTTACTTTAGGTGAGATATGGTCCCAAGGCGTATTTCAACTTGAAACACGATTTCTACGTTATTAGAGTCTGAAATAAACATTTTTCGTTTACAAGGCGTATTTCAACTTGAAACACGATTTCTACGTTTTTAGAGTCTGAAATGAACATTTTTCGTTTACTCGCCTAAATATAGTGATATTTTAAAATTGTTTAAACTTTTTAACTTTACCCTAGGTACAAACATTACGTTTGGTTAAAGTTTGATTCTACCATTTACTTTAGGTGAGATATGGTACCAAGGCGTATTTCAACTTGAAACACGATTTCTGCGGTTTTAGAGTCTGAAATAAACATTTTTCGTTTACAAGGCGTATTTCAACTTGAAAGACGATTTCTACGTTTTTAGAGTCTGAAATGAACATTTTTCGTTTACTCGCCTAAATATAGTGATATTTTCAAATTGTTTAAACTTTTTAACTTTACCCTAAGTACAAACATTACGTTTGGTTAAAGTTTGATTCTACCATTTACTTTAGGTGAGATATGGTACCAAGGCGTATTTCAACTTGAAACACGATTTCTGCGGTTTTAGAGTCTGAGACGAACATTTTTCGTTTACTCGCCTAAATATAGTGATATTTTCAAATTGTTTAAACTTTTTAACTTTACCCTAGGTACAAACATTACGTTTGGTTAAAGTTTGATTCTACCATTTACTTTAGGTGAGATATGGTCCCAAGGCGTATTTCAACTTGAAACACGATTTCTACGTTATTAGAGTCTGAAATAAACATTTTTCGTTTACAAGGCGTATTTCAACTTGAAAGACGATTTCTACGTTTTTAGAGTCTGAAATAAACATTTTTCGTTTACAAGGCGTATTTCAACTTGAAACACGATTTCTACGTTTTTAGAGTCTGAAATGAACATTTTTCGTTTACTCGCCTAAATATAGTGATATTTTAAAATTGTTTAAACTTTTTAACTTTACCCTAGGTACAAACATTACGTTTGGTTAAAGTTTGATTCTACCATTTACTTTAGGTGAGATATGGTACCAAGGCGTATTTCAACTTGAAACACGATTTCTGCGGTTTTAGAGTCTGAAATAAACATTTTTCGTTTACAAGGCGTATTTCAACTTGAAAGACGATTTCTACGTTTTTAGAGTCTGAAATGAACATTTTTCGTTTACTCGCCTAAATATAGTGATATTTTAAAATTGTTTAAACTTTTTAACTTTATACTAGGTACAAACATTACGTTTGGTTAAAGTTTGATTCTACCATTTACTTTAGGTGAGATATGGTCCCAAGGCGTATTTCAACTTGAAACACGATTTCTGCGGTTTTAGAGTCTGAAATAAACATTTTTCGTTTACAAGGCGTATTTCAACTTGAAAGACGATTTCTACGTTTTTAGAGTCTGAAATGAACATTTTTCTTTTACTCGCCTAAATATAGTGATATTTTAAAATTGTTTAAACTTTTTAACTTCTACGTTTTTAGAGTCTGAAATGAACATTTTTCGTTTACTCGCCTAAATATAGTGATATTTTCAAATTGTTTAAACTTTTTAACTTTACCCTAAGTACAAACATTACGTTTGGTTAAAGTTTGATTCTACCATTTACTTTAGGTGAGATATGGTACCAAGGCGTATTTCAACTTGAAACACGATTTCTGCGGTTTTAGAGTCTGAGACGAACATTTTTCGTTTACTCGCCTAAATATAGTGATATTTTCAAATTGTTTAAACTTTTTAACTTTACCCTAGGTACAAACATTACGTTTGGTTAAAGTTTGATTCTACCATTTACTTTAGGTGAGATATGGTCCCAAGGCGTATTTCAACTTGAAACACGATTTCTACGTTATTAGAGTCTGAAATAAACATTTTTCGTTTACAAGGCGTATTTCAACTTGAAAGACGATTTCTACGTTTTTAGAGTCTGAAATAAACATTTTTCGTTTACAAGGCGTATTTCAACTTGAAACACGATTTCTACGTTTTTAGAGTCTGAAATGAACATTTTTCGTTTACTCGCCTAAATATAGTGATATTTTAAAATTGTTTAAACTTTTTAACTTTATACTAGGTACAAACATTACGTTTGGTTAAAGTTTTATTCTACCTTTTACTTTAGGTGAGATATGGTACCAAGGCGTATTTCAACTTGAAACACGATTTCTGCGGTTTTAGAGTCTGAAATAAACATTTTTCGTTTACAAGGCGTATTTCAACTTGAAAGACGATTTCTACGTTTTTAGAGTCTGAAATGAACATTTTTCGTTTACTCGCCTAAATATAGTGATATTTTCAAATTGTTTAAACTTTTTAACTTTACCCTAAGTACAAACATTACGTTTGGTTAAAGTTTGATTCTACCATTTACTTTAGGTGAGATATGGTACCAAGGCGTATTTCAACTTGAAACACGATTTCTGCGGTTTTAGAGTCTGAGACGAACATTTTTCGTTTACTCGCCTAAATATAGTGATATTTTCAAATTGTTTAAACTTTTTAACTTTACCCTAGGTACAAACATTACGTTTGGTTAAAGTTTGATTCTACCATTTACTTTAGGTGAGATATGGTCCCAAGGCGTATTTCAACTTGAAACACGATTTCTACGTTATTAGAGTCTGAAATAAACATTTTTCGTTTACAAGGCGTATTTCAACTTGAAAGACGATTTCTACGTTTTTAGAGTCTGAAATAAACATTTTTCGTTTACAAGGCGTATTTCAACTTGAAACACGATTTCTACGTTTTTAGAGTCTGAAATGAACATTTTTCGTTTACTCGCCTAAATATAGTGATATTTTAAAATTGTTTAAACTTTTTAACTTTACCCTAGGTACAAACATTACGTTTGGTTAAAGTTTGATTCTACCATTTACTTTAGGTGAGATATGGTACCAAGGCGTATTTCAACTTGAAACACGATTTCTGCGGTTTTAGAGTCTGAAATAAACATTTTTCGTTTACAAGGCGTATTTCAACTTGAAAGACGATTTCTACGTTTTTAGAGTCTGAAATGAACATTTTTCGTTTACTCGCCTAAATATAGTGATATTTTAAAATTGTTTAAACTTTTTAACTTTATACTAGGTACAAACATTACGTTTGGTTAAAGTTTGATTCTACCATTTACTTTAGGTGAGATATGGTCCCAAGGCGTATTTCAACTTGAAACACGATTTCTGCGGTTTTAGAGTCTGAAATAAACATTTTTCGTTTACAAGGCGTATTTCAACTTGAAAGACGATTTCTACGTTTTTAGAGTCTGAAATGAACATTTTTCTTTTACTCGCCTAAATATAGTGATATTTTAAAATTGTTTAAACTTTTTAACTTCTACGTTTTTAGAGTCTGAAATGAACATTTTTCGTTTACTCGCCTAAATATAGTGATATTTTCAAATTGTTTAAACTTTTTAACTTTACCCTAAGTACAAACATTACGTTTGGTTAAAGTTTGATTCTACCATTTACTTTAGGTGAGATATGGTACCAAGGCGTATTTCAACTTGAAACACGATTTCTGCGGTTTTAGAGTCTGAGACGAACATTTTTCGTTTACTCGCCTAAATATAGTGATATTTTCAAATTGTTTAAACTTTTTAACTTTACCCTAGGTACAAACATTACGTTTGGTTAAAGTTTGATTCTACCATTTACTTTAGGTGAGATATGGTCCCAAGGCGTATTTCAACTTGAAACACGATTTCTACGTTATTAGAGTCTGAAATAAACATTTTTCGTTTACAAGGCGTATTTCAACTTGAAAGACGATTTCTACGTTTTTAGAGTCTGAAATAAACATTTTTCGTTTACAAGGCGTATTTCAACTTGAAACACGATTTCTACGTTTTTAGAGTCTGAAATGAACATTTTTCGTTTACTCGCCTAAATATAGTGATATTTTAAAATTGTTTAAACTTTTTAACTTTATACTAGGTACAAACATTACGTTTGGTTAAAGTTTTATTCTACCTTTTACTTTAGGTGAGATATGGTACCAAGGCGTATTTCAACTTGAAACACGATTTCTGCGGTTTTAGAGTCTGAAATAAACATTTTTCGTTTACAAGGCGTATTTCAACTTGAAAGACGATTTCTACGTTTTTAGAGTCTGAAATGAACATTTTTCGTTTACTCGCCTAAATATAGTGATATTTTCAAATTGTTTAAACTTTTTAACTTTACCCTAAGTACAAACATTACGTTTGGTTAAAGTTTGATTCTACCATTTACTTTAGGTGAGATATGGTACCAAGGCGTATTTCAACTTGAAACACGATTTCTGCGGTTTTAGAGTCTGAGACGAACATTTTTCGTTTACTCGCCTAAATATAGTGATATTTTCAAATTGTTTAAACTTTTTAACTTTACCCTAGGTACAAACATTACGTTTGGTTAAAGTTTGATTCTACCATTTACTTTAGGTGAGATATGGTCCCAAGGCGTATTTCAACTTGAAACACGATTTCTACGTTATTAGAGTCTGAAATAAACATTTTTCGTTTACAAGGCGTATTTCAACTTGAAAGACGATTTCTACGTTTTTAGAGTCTGAAATAAACATTTTTCGTTTACAAGGCGTATTTCAACTTGAAACACGATTTCTACGTTTTTAGAGTCTGAAATGAACATTTTTCGTTTACTCGCCTAAATATAGTGATATTTTAAAATTGTTTAAACTTTTTAACTTTACCCTAGGTACAAACATTACGTTTGGTTAAAGTTTGATTCTACCATTTACTTTAGGTGAGATATGGTACCAAGGCGTATTTCAACTTGAAACACGATTTCTGCGGTTTTAGAGTCTGAAATAAACATTTTTCGTTTACAAGGCGTATTTCAACTTGAAAGACGATTTCTACGTTTTTAGAGTCTGAAATGAACATTTTTCGTTTACTCGCCTAAATATAGTGATATTTTAAAATTGTTTAAACTTTTTAACTTTATACTAGGTACAAACATTACGTTTGGTTAAAGTTTGATTCTACCATTTACTTTAGGTGAGATATGGTCCCAAGGCGTATTTCAACTTGAAACACGATTTCTGCGGTTTTAGAGTCTGAAATAAACATTTTTCGTTTACAAGGCGTATTTCAACTTGAAAGACGATTTCTACGTTTTTAGAGTCTGAAATGAACATTTTTCTTTTACTCGCCTAAATATAGTGATATTTTAAAATTGTTTAAACTTTTTAACTTCTACGTTTTTAGAGTCTGAAATGAACATTTTTCGTTTACTCGCCTAAATATAGTGATATTTTCAAATTGTTTAAACTTTTTAACTTTACCCTAAGTACAAACATTACGTTTGGTTAAAGTTTGATTCTACCATTTACTTTAGGTGAGATATGGTACCAAGGCGTATTTCAACTTGAAACACGATTTCTGCGGTTTTAGAGTCTGAGACGAACATTTTTCGTTTACTCGCCTAAATATAGTGATATTTTCAAATTGTTTAAACTTTTTAACTTTACCCTAGGTACAAACATTACGTTTGGTTAAAGTTTGATTCTACCATTTACTTTAGGTGAGATATGGTCCCAAGGCGTATTTCAACTTGAAACACGATTTCTACGTTATTAGAGTCTGAAATAAACATTTTTCGTTTACAAGGCGTATTTCAACTTGAAAGACGATTTCTACGTTTTTAGAGTCTGAAATAAACATTTTTCGTTTACAAGGCGTATTTCAACTTGAAACACGATTTCTACGTTTTTAGAGTCTGAAATGAACATTTTTCGTTTACTCGCCTAAATATAGTGATATTTTAAAATTGTTTAAACTTTTTAACTTTATACTAGGTACAAACATTACGTTTGGTTAAAGTTTTATTCTACCTTTTACTTTAGGTGAGATATGGTACCAAGGCGTATTTCAACTTGAAACACGATTTCTGCGGTTTTAGAGTCTGAAATAAACATTTTTCGTTTACAAGGCGTATTTCAACTTGAAAGACGATTTCTACGTTTTTAGAGTCTGAAATGAACATTTTTCGTTTACTCGCCTAAATATAGTGATATTTTCAAATTGTTTAAACTTTTTAACTTTACCCTAAGTACAAACATTACGTTTGGTTAAAGTTTGATTCTACCATTTACTTTAGGTGAGATATGGTACCAAGGCGTATTTCAACTTGAAACACGATTTCTGCGGTTTTAGAGTCTGAGACGAACATTTTTCGTTTACTCGCCTAAATATAGTGATATTTTCAAATTGTTTAAACTTTTTAACTTTACCCTAGGTACAAACATTACGTTTGGTTAAAGTTTGATTCTACCATTTACTTTAGGTGAGATATGGTCCCAAGGCGTATTTCAACTTGAAACACGATTTCTACGTTATTAGAGTCTGAAATAAACATTTTTCGTTTACAAGGCGTATTTCAACTTGAAAGACGATTTCTACGTTTTTAGAGTCTGAAATAAACATTTTTCGTTTACAAGGCGTATTTCAACTTGAAACACGATTTCTACGTTTTTAGAGTCTGAAATGAACATTTTTCGTTTACTCGCCTAAATATAGTGATATTTTAAAATTGTTTAAACTTTTTAACTTTACCCTAGGTACAAACATTACGTTTGGTTAAAGTTTGATTCTACCATTTACTTTAGGTGAGATATGGTACCAAGGCGTATTTCAACTTGAAACACGATTTCTGCGGTTTTAGAGTCTGAGACGAACATTTTTCGTTTACTCGCCTAAATATAGTGATATTTTCAAATTGTTTAAACTTTTTAACTTTACCCTAGGTACAAACATTACGTTTGGTTAAAGTTTGATTCTACCATTTACTTTAGGTGAGATATGGTCCCAAGGCGTATTTCAACTTGAAACACGATTTCTACGTTATTAGAGTCTGAAATAAACATTTTTCGTTTACAAGGCGTATTTCAACTTGAAAGACGATTTCTACGTTTTTAGAGTCTGAAATGAACATTTTTCGTTTACTCGCCTAAATATAGTGATATTTTAAAATTGTTTAAACTTTTTAACTTTACCCTAAGTACAAACATTACGTTTGGTTAAAGTTTGATTCTACCATTTACTTTAGGTGAGATATGGTACCAAGGCGTATTTCAACTTGAAACACGATTTCTGCGGTTTTAGAGTCTGAGACGAACATTTTTCGTTTACTCGCCTAAATATAGTGATATTTTCAAATTGTTTAAACTTTTTAACTTTACCCTAGGTACAAACATTACGTTTGGTTAAAGTTTGATTCTACCATTTACTTTAGGTGAGATATGGTCCCAAGGCGTATTTCAACTTGAAACACGATTTCTACGTTATTAGAGTCTGAAATAAACATTTTTCGTTTACAAGGCGTATTTCAACTTGAAAGACGATTTCTACGTTTTTAGAGTCTGAAATAAACATTTTTCGTTTACAAGGCGTATTTCAACTTGAAACACGATTTCTACGTTTTTAGAGTCTGAAATGAACATTTTTCGTTTACTCGCCTAAATATAGTGATATTTTAAAATTGTTTAAACTTTTTAACTTTACCCTAGGTACAAACATTACGTTTGGTTAAAGTTTGATTCTACCATTTACTTTAGGTGAGATATGGTACCAAGGCGTATTTCAACTTGAAACACGATTTCTGCGGTTTTAGAGTCTGAGACGAACATTTTTCGTTTACTCGCCTAAATATAGTGATATTTTCAAATTGTTTAAACTTTTTAACTTTACCCTAGGTACAAACATTACGTTTGGTTAAAGTTTGATTCTACCATTTACTTTAGGTGAGATATGGTCCCAAGGCGTATTTCAACTTGAAACACGATTTCTACGTTATTAGAGTCTGAAATAAACATTTTTCGTTTACAAGGCGTATTTCAACTTGAAAGACGATTTCTACGTTTTTAGAGTCTGAAATGAACATTTTTCGTTTACTCGCCTAAATATAGTGATATTTTAAAATTGTTTAAACTTTTTAACTTTACCCTAAGTACAAACATTACGTTTGGTTAAAGTTTGATTCTACCATTTACTTTAGGTGAGATATGGTACCAAGGCGTATTTCAACTTGAAACACGATTTCTGCGGTTTTAGAGTCTGAGACGAACATTTTTCGTTTACTCGCCTAAATATAGTGATATTTTCAAATTGTTTAAACTTTTTAACTTTACCCTAGGTACAAACATTACGTTTGGTTAAAGTTTGATTCTACCATTTACTTTAGGTGAGATATGGTCCCAAGGCGTATTTCAACTTGAAACACGATTTCTACGTTATTAGAGTCTGAAATAAACATTTTTCGTTTACAAGGCGTATTTCAACTTGAAAGACGATTTCTACGTTTTTAGAGTCTGAAATAAACATTTTTCGTTTACAAGGCGTATTTCAACTTGAAACACGATTTCTACGTTTTTAGAGTCTGAAATGAACATTTTTCGTTTACTCGCCTAAATATAGTGATATTTTAAAATTGTTTAAACTTTTTAACTTTATACTAGGTACAAACATTACGTTTGGTTAAAGTTTTATTCTACCTTTTACTTTAGGTGAGATATGGTACCAAGGCGTATTTCAACTTGAAACACGATTTCTGCGGTTTTAGAGTCTGAAATAAACATTTTTCGTTTACAAGGCGTATTTCAACTTGAAAGACGATTTCTACGTTTTTAGAGTCTGAAATGAACATTTTTCGTTTACTCGCCTAAATATAGTGATATTTTCAAATTGTTTAAACTTTTTAACTTTACCCTAAGTACAAACATTACGTTTGGTTAAAGTTTGATTCTACCATTTACTTTAGGTGAGATATGGTACCAAGGCGTATTTCAACTTGAAACACGATTTCTACGTTTTTAGAGTCTGAAATGAACATTTTTCGTTTACTCGCCTAAATATAGTGATATTTTAAAATTGTTTAAACTTTTTAACTTTACCCTAGGTACAAACATTACGTTTGGTTAAAGTTTGATTCTACCATTTACTTTAGGTGAGATATGGTACCAAGGCGTATTTCAACTTGAAACACGATTTCTGCGGTTTTAGAGTCTGAAATAAACATTTTTCGTTTACAAGGCGTATTTCAACTTGAAAGACGATTTCTACGTTTTTAGAGTCTGAAATGAACATTTTTCGTTTACTCGCCTAAATATAGTGATATTTTCAAATTGTTTAAACTTTTTAACTTTACCCTAAGTACAAACATTACGTTTGGTTAAAGTTTGATTCTACCATTTACTTTAGGTGAGATATGGTACCAAGGCGTATTTCAACTTGAAACACGATTTCTGCGGTTTTAGAGTCTGAGACGAACATTTTTCGTTTACTCGCCTAAATATAGTGATATTTTCAAATTGTTTAAACTTTTTAACTTTACCCTAGGTACAAACATTACGTTTGGTTAAAGTTTGATTCTACCATTTACTTTAGGTGAGATATGGTCCCAAGGCGTATTTCAACTTGAAACACGATTTCTACGTTATTAGAGTCTGAAATAAACATTTTTCGTTTACAAGGCGTATTTCAACTTGAAAGACGATTTCTACGTTTTTAGAGTCTGAAATAAACATTTTTCGTTTACAAGGCGTATTTCAACTTGAAACACGATTTCTACGTTTTTAGAGTCTGAAATGAACATTTTTCGTTTACTCGCCTAAATATAGTGATATTTTAAAATTGTTTAAACTTTTTAACTTTACCCTAGGTACAAACATTACGTTTGGTTAAAGTTTGATTCTACCATTTACTTTAGGTGAGATATGGTACCAAGGCGTATTTCAACTTGAAACACGATTTCTGCGGTTTTAGAGTCTGAGACGAACATTTTTCGTTTACTCGCCTAAATATAGTGATATTTTCAAATTGTTTAAACTTTTTAACTTTACCCTAGGTACAAACATTACGTTTGGTTAAAGTTTGATTCTACCATTTACTTTAGGTGAGATATGGTCCCAAGGCGTATTTCAACTTGAAACACGATTTCTACGTTATTAGAGTCTGAAATAAACATTTTTCGTTTACAAGGCGTATTTCAACTTGAAAGACGATTTCTACGTTTTTAGAGTCTGAAATGAACATTTTTCGTTTACTCGCCTAAATATAGTGATATTTTAAAATTGTTTAAACTTTTTAACTTTATACTAGGTACAAACATTACGTTTGGTTAAAGTTTGATTCTACCATTTACTTTAGGTGAGATATGGTCCCAAGGCGTATTTCAACTTGAAACACGATTTCTGCGGTTTTAGAGTCTGAAATAAACATTTTTCGTTTACAAGGCGTATTTCAACTTGAAAGACGATTTCTACGTTTTTAGAGTCTGAAATGAACATTTTTCTTTTACTCGCCTAAATATAGTGATATTTTAAAATTGTTTAAACTTTTTAACTTCTACGTTTTTAGAGTCTGAAATGAACATTTTTCGTTTACTCGCCTAAATATAGTGATATTTTCAAATTGTTTAAACTTTTTAACTTTACCCTAAGTACAAACATTACGTTTGGTTAAAGTTTGATTCTACCATTTACTTTAGGTGAGATATGGTACCAAGGCGTATTTCAACTTGAAACACGATTTCTGCGGTTTTAGAGTCTGAGACGAACATTTTTCGTTTACTCGCCTAAATATAGTGATATTTTCAAATTGTTTAAACTTTTTAACTTTACCCTAGGTACAAACATTACGTTTGGTTAAAGTTTGATTCTACCATTTACTTTAGGTGAGATATGGTCCCAAGGCGTATTTCAACTTGAAACACGATTTCTACGTTATTAGAGTCTGAAATAAACATTTTTCGTTTACAAGGCGTATTTCAACTTGAAAGACGATTTCTACGTTTTTAGAGTCTGAAATAAACATTTTTCGTTTACAAGGCGTATTTCAACTTGAAACACGATTTCTACGTTTTTAGAGTCTGAAATGAACATTTTTCGTTTACTCGCCTAAATATAGTGATATTTTAAAATTGTTTAAACTTTTTAACTTTATACTAGGTACAAACATTACGTTTGGTTAAAGTTTTATTCTACCTTTTACTTTAGGTGAGATATGGTACCAAGGCGTATTTCAACTTGAAACACGATTTCTGCGGTTTTAGAGTCTGAAATAAACATTTTTCGTTTACAAGGCGTATTTCAACTTGAAAGACGATTTCTACGTTTTTAGAGTCTGAAATGAACATTTTTCGTTTACTCGCCTAAATATAGTGATATTTTCAAATTGTTTAAACTTTTTAACTTTACCCTAAGTACAAACATTACGTTTGGTTAAAGTTTGATTCTACCATTTACTTTAGGTGAGATATGGTACCAAGGCGTATTTCAACTTGAAACACGATTTCTGCGGTTTTAGAGTCTGAGACGAACATTTTTCGTTTACTCGCCTAAATATAGTGATATTTTCAAATTGTTTAAACTTTTTAACTTTACCCTAGGTACAAACATTACGTTTGGTTAAAGTTTGATTCTACCATTTACTTTAGGTGAGATATGGTCCCAAGGCGTATTTCAACTTGAAACACGATTTCTACGTTATTAGAGTCTGAAATAAACATTTTTCGTTTACAAGGCGTATTTCAACTTGAAAGACGATTTCTACGTTTTTAGAGTCTGAAATAAACATTTTTCGTTTACAAGGCGTATTTCAACTTGAAACACGATTTCTACGTTTTTAGAGTCTGAAATGAACATTTTTCGTTTACTCGCCTAAATATAGTGATATTTTAAAATTGTTTAAACTTTTTAACTTTACCCTAGGTACAAACATTACGTTTGGTTAAAGTTTGATTCTACCATTTACTTTAGGTGAGATATGGTACCAAGGCGTATTTCAACTTGAAACACGATTTCTGCGGTTTTAGAGTCTGAAATAAACATTTTTCGTTTACAAGGCGTATTTCAACTTGAAAGACGATTTCTACGTTTTTAGAGTCTGAAATGAACATTTTTCGTTTACTCGCCTAAATATAGTGATATTTTAAAATTGTTTAAACTTTTTAACTTTATACTAGGTACAAACATTACGTTTGGTTAAAGTTTGATTCTACCATTTACTTTAGGTGAGATATGGTCCCAAGGCGTATTTCAACTTGAAACACGATTTCTGCGGTTTTAGAGTCTGAAATAAACATTTTTCGTTTACAAGGCGTATTTCAACTTGAAAGACGATTTCTACGTTTTTAGAGTCTGAAATGAACATTTTTCTTTTACTCGCCTAAATATAGTGATATTTTAAAATTGTTTAAACTTTTTAACTTCTACGTTTTTAGAGTCTGAAATGAACATTTTTCGTTTACTCGCCTAAATATAGTGATATTTTCAAATTGTTTAAACTTTTTAACTTTACCCTAAGTACAAACATTACGTTTGGTTAAAGTTTGATTCTACCATTTACTTTAGGTGAGATATGGTACCAAGGCGTATTTCAACTTGAAACACGATTTCTGCGGTTTTAGAGTCTGAGACGAACATTTTTCGTTTACTCGCCTAAATATAGTGATATTTTCAAATTGTTTAAACTTTTTAACTTTACCCTAGGTACAAACATTACGTTTGGTTAAAGTTTGATTCTACCATTTACTTTAGGTGAGATATGGTCCCAAGGCGTATTTCAACTTGAAACACGATTTCTACGTTATTAGAGTCTGAAATAAACATTTTTCGTTTACAAGGCGTATTTCAACTTGAAAGACGATTTCTACGTTTTTAGAGTCTGAAATAAACATTTTTCGTTTACAAGGCGTATTTCAACTTGAAACACGATTTCTACGTTTTTAGAGTCTGAAATGAACATTTTTCGTTTACTCGCCTAAATATAGTGATATTTTAAAATTGTTTAAACTTTTTAACTTTATACTAGGTACAAACATTACGTTTGGTTAAAGTTTTATTCTACCTTTTACTTTAGGTGAGATATGGTACCAAGGCGTATTTCAACTTGAAACACGATTTCTGCGGTTTTAGAGTCTGAAATAAACATTTTTCGTTTACAAGGCGTATTTCAACTTGAAAGACGATTTCTACGTTTTTAGAGTCTGAAATGAACATTTTTCGTTTACTCGCCTAAATATAGTGATATTTTCAAATTGTTTAAACTTTTTAACTTTACCCTAAGTACAAACATTACGTTTGGTTAAAGTTTGATTCTACCATTTACTTTAGGTGAGATATGGTACCAAGGCGTATTTCAACTTGAAACACGATTTCTGCGGTTTTAGAGTCTGAGACGAACATTTTTCGTTTACTCGCCTAAATATAGTGATATTTTCAAATTGTTTAAACTTTTTAACTTTACCCTAGGTACAAACATTACGTTTGGTTAAAGTTTGATTCTACCATTTACTTTAGGTGAGATATGGTCCCAAGGCGTATTTCAACTTGAAACACGATTTCTACGTTATTAGAGTCTGAAATAAACATTTTTCGTTTACAAGGCGTATTTCAACTTGAAAGACGATTTCTACGTTTTTAGAGTCTGAAATAAACATTTTTCGTTTACAAGGCGTATTTCAACTTGAAACACGATTTCTACGTTTTTAGAGTCTGAAATGAACATTTTTCGTTTACTCGCCTAAATATAGTGATATTTTAAAATTGTTTAAACTTTTTAACTTTACCCTAGGTACAAACATTACGTTTGGTTAAAGTTTGATTCTACCATTTACTTTAGGTGAGATATGGTACCAAGGCGTATTTCAACTTGAAACACGATTTCTGCGGTTTTAGAGTCTGAGACGAACATTTTTCGTTTACTCGCCTAAATATAGTGATATTTTCAAATTGTTTAAACTTTTTAACTTTACCCTAGGTACAAACATTACGTTTGGTTAAAGTTTGATTCTACCATTTACTTTAGGTGAGATATGGTCCCAAGGCGTATTTCAACTTGAAACACGATTTCTACGTTATTAGAGTCTGAAATAAACATTTTTCGTTTACAAGGCGTATTTCAACTTGAAAGACGATTTCTACGTTTTTAGAGTCTGAAATGAACATTTTTCGTTTACTCGCCTAAATATAGTGATATTTTAAAATTGTTTAAACTTTTTAACTTTACCCTAAGTACAAACATTACGTTTGGTTAAAGTTTGATTCTACCATTTACTTTAGGTGAGATATGGTACCAAGGCGTATTTCAACTTGAAACACGATTTCTGCGGTTTTAGAGTCTGAGACGAACATTTTTCGTTTACTCGCCTAAATATAGTGATATTTTCAAATTGTTTAAACTTTTTAACTTTACCCTAGGTACAAACATTACGTTTGGTTAAAGTTTGATTCTACCATTTACTTTAGGTGAGATATGGTCCCAAGGCGTATTTCAACTTGAAACACGATTTCTACGTTATTAGAGTCTGAAATAAACATTTTTCGTTTACAAGGCGTATTTCAACTTGAAAGACGATTTCTACGTTTTTAGAGTCTGAAATAAACATTTTTCGTTTACAAGGCGTATTTCAACTTGAAACACGATTTCTACGTTTTTAGAGTCTGAAATGAACATTTTTCGTTTACTCGCCTAAATATAGTGATATTTTAAAATTGTTTAAACTTTTTAACTTTATACTAGGTACAAACATTACGTTTGGTTAAAGTTTTATTCTACCTTTTACTTTAGGTGAGATATGGTACCAAGGCGTATTTCAACTTGAAACACGATTTCTGCGGTTTTAGAGTCTGAAATAAACATTTTTCGTTTACAAGGCGTATTTCAACTTGAAAGACGATTTCTACGTTTTTAGAGTCTGAAATGAACATTTTTCGTTTACTCGCCTAAATATAGTGATATTTTCAAATTGTTTAAACTTTTTAACTTTACCCTAAGTACAAACATTACGTTTGGTTAAAGTTTGATTCTACCATTTACTTTAGGTGAGATATGGTACCAAGGCGTATTTCAACTTGAAACACGATTTCTACGTTTTTAGAGTCTGAAATGAACATTTTTCGTTTACTCGCCTAAATATAGTGATATTTTAAAATTGTTTAAACTTTTTAACTTTACCCTAGGTACAAACATTACGTTTGGTTAAAGTTTGATTCTACCATTTACTTTAGGTGAGATATGGTCCCAAGGCGTATTTCAACTTGAAACACGATTTCTGCGGTTTTAGAGTCTGAAATAAACATTTTTCGTTTACAAGGCGTATTTCAACTTGAAAGACGATTTCTACGTTTTTAGAGTCTGAAATGAACATTTTTCTTTTACTCGCCTAAATATAGTGATATTTTAAAATTGTTTAAACTTTTTAACTTCTACGTTTTTAGAGTCTGAAATGAACATTTTTCGTTTACTCGCCTAAATATAGTGATATTTTCAAATTGTTTAAACTTTTTAACTTTACCCTAAGTACAAACATTACGTTTGGTTAAAGTTTGATTCTACCATTTACTTTAGGTGAGATATGGTACCAAGGCGTATTTCAACTTGAAACACGATTTCTGCGGTTTTAGAGTCTGAGACGAACATTTTTCGTTTACTCGCCTAAATATAGTGATATTTTCAAATTGTTTAAACTTTTTAACTTTACCCTAGGTACAAACATTACGTTTGGTTAAAGTTTGATTCTACCATTTACTTTAGGTGAGATATGGTCCCAAGGCGTATTTCAACTTGAAACACGATTTCTACGTTATTAGAGTCTGAAATAAACATTTTTCGTTTACAAGGCGTATTTCAACTTGAAAGACGATTTCTACGTTTTTAGAGTCTGAAATAAACATTTTTCGTTTACAAGGCGTATTTCAACTTGAAACACGATTTCTACGTTTTTAGAGTCTGAAATGAACATTTTTCGTTTACTCGCCTAAATATAGTGATATTTTAAAATTGTTTAAACTTTTTAACTTTATACTAGGTACAAACATTACGTTTGGTTAAAGTTTTATTCTACCTTTTACTTTAGGTGAGATATGGTACCAAGGCGTATTTCAACTTGAAACACGATTTCTGCGGTTTTAGAGTCTGAAATAAACATTTTTCGTTTACAAGGCGTATTTCAACTTGAAAGACGATTTCTACGTTTTTAGAGTCTGAAATGAACATTTTTCGTTTACTCGCCTAAATATAGTGATATTTTCAAATTGTTTAAACTTTTTAACTTTACCCTAAGTACAAACATTACGTTTGGTTAAAGTTTGATTCTACCATTTACTTTAGGTGAGATATGGTACCAAGGCGTATTTCAACTTGAAACACGATTTCTGCGGTTTTAGAGTCTGAGACGAACATTTTTCGTTTACTCGCCTAAATATAGTGATATTTTCAAATTGTTTAAACTTTTTAACTTTACCCTAGGTACAAACATTACGTTTGGTTAAAGTTTGATTCTACCATTTACTTTAGGTGAGATATGGTCCCAAGGCGTATTTCAACTTGAAATATGCGTGTTTCAACACGATTTCTACGTTATTAGAGTCTGAAATAAACATTTTTCGTTTACAAGGCGTATTTCAACTTGAAAGACGATTTCTACGTTTTTAGAGTCTGAAATAAACATTTTTCGTTTACAAGGCGTATTTCAACTTGAAACACGATTTCTACGTTTTTAGAGTCTGAAATGAACATTTTTCGTTTACTCGCCTAAATATAGTGATATTTTAAAATTGTTTAAACTTTTTAACTTTACCCTAGGTACAAACATTACGTTTGGTTAAAGTTTGATTCTACCATTTACTTTAGGTGAGATATGGTACCAAGGCGTATTTCAACTTGAAACACGATTTCTGCGGTTTTAGAGTCTGAGACGAACATTTTTCGTTTACTCGCCTAAATATAGTGATATTTTCAAATTGTTTAAACTTTTTAACTTTACCCTAGGTACAAACATTACGTTTGGTTAAAGTTTGATTCTACCATTTACTTTAGGTGAGATATGGTCCCAAGGCGTATTTCAACTTGAAACACGATTTCTACGTTATTAGAGTCTGAAATAAACATTTTTCGTTTACAAGGCGTATTTCAACTTGAAAGACGATTTCTACGTTTTTAGAGTCTGAAATGAACATTTTTCGTTTACTCGCCTAAATATAGTGATATTTTCAAATTGTTTAAACTTTTTAACTTTACCCTAAGTACAAACATTACGTTTGGTTAAAGTTTGATTCTACCATTTACTTTAGGTGAGATATGGTACCAAGGCGTATTTCAACTTGAAACACGATTTCTGCGGTTTTAGAGTCTGAGACGAACATTTTTCGTTTACTCGCCTAAATATAGTGATATTTTCAAATTGTTTAAACTTTTTAACTTTACCCTAGGTACAAACATTACGTTTGGTTAAAGTTTGATTCTACCATTTACTTTAGGTGAGATATGGTCCCAAGGCGTATTTCAACTTGAAACACGATTTCTACGTTATTAGAGTCTGAAATAAACATTTTTCGTTTACAAGGCGTATTTCAACTTGAAAGACGATTTCTACGTTTTTAGAGTCTGAAATAAACATTTTTCGTTTACAAGGCGTATTTCAACTTGAAACACGATTTCTACGTTTTTAGAGTCTGAAATGAACATTTTTCGTTTACTCGCCTAAATATAGTGATATTTTAAAATTGTTTAAACTTTTTAACTTTATACTAGGTACAAACATTACGTTTGGTTAAAGTTTTATTCTACCTTTTACTTTAGGTGAGATATGGTACCAAGGCGTATTTCAACTTGAAACACGATTTCTACGTTATTAGAGTCTGAAATAAACATTTTTCGTTTACAAGGCGTATTTCAACTTGAAAGACGATTTCTACGTTTTTAGAGTCTGAAATAAACATTTTTCGTTTACAAGGCGTATTTCAACTTGAAACACGATTTCTACGTTTTTAGAGTCTGAAATGAACATTTTTCGTTTACTCGCCTAAATATAGTGATATTTTAAAATTGTTTAAACTTTTTAACTTTACCCTAGGTACAAACATTACGTTTGGTTAAAGTTTGATTCTACCATTTACTTTAGGTGAGATATGGTCCCAAGGCGTATTTCAACTTGAAACACGATTTCTGCGGTTTTAGAGTCTGAAATAAACATTTTTCGTTTACAAGGCGTATTTCAACTTGAAAGACGATTTCTACGTTTTTAGAGTCTGAAATGAACATTTTTCTTTTACTCGCCTAAATATAGTGATATTTTAAAATTGTTTAAACTTTTTAACTTCTACGTTTTTAGAGTCTGAAATGAACATTTTTCGTTTACTCGCCTAAATATAGTGATATTTTCAAATTGTTTAAACTTTTTAACTTTACCCTAAGTACAAACATTACGTTTGGTTAAAGTTTGATTCTACCATTTACTTTAGGTGAGATATGGTACCAAGGCGTATTTCAACTTGAAACACGATTTCTGCGGTTTTAGAGTCTGAGACGAACATTTTTCGTTTACTCGCCTAAATATAGTGATATTTTCAAATTGTTTAAACTTTTTAACTTTACCCTAGGTACAAACATTACGTTTGGTTAAAGTTTGATTCTACCATTTACTTTAGGTGAGATATGGTCCCAAGGCGTATTTCAACTTGAAACACGATTTCTACGTTATTAGAGTCTGAAATAAACATTTTTCGTTTACAAGGCGTATTTCAACTTGAAAGACGATTTCTACGTTTTTAGAGTCTGAAATAAACATTTTTCGTTTACAAGGCGTATTTCAACTTGAAACACGATTTCTACGTTTTTAGAGTCTGAAATGAACATTTTTCGTTTACTCGCCTAAATATAGTGATATTTTAAAATTGTTTAAACTTTTTAACTTTATACTAGGTACAAACATTACGTTTGGTTAAAGTTTTATTCTACCTTTTACTTTAGGTGAGATATGGTACCAAGGCGTATTTCAACTTGAAACACGATTTCTGCGGTTTTAGAGTCTGAAATAAACATTTTTCGTTTACAAGGCGTATTTCAACTTGAAAGACGATTTCTACGTTTTTAGAGTCTGAAATGAACATTTTTCGTTTACTCGCCTAAATATAGTGATATTTTCAAATTGTTTAAACTTTTTAACTTTACCCTAAGTACAAACATTACGTTTGGTTAAAGTTTGATTCTACCATTTACTTTAGGTGAGATATGGTACCAAGGCGTATTTCAACTTGAAACACGATTTCTGCGGTTTTAGAGTCTGAGACGAACATTTTTCGTTTACTCGCCTATATATAGTGATATTTTCAAATTGTTTAAACTTTTTAACTTTACCCTAGGTACAAACATTACGTTTGGTTAAAGTTTGATTCTACCATTTACTTTAGGTGAGATATGGTCCCAAGGCGTATTTCAACTTGAAACACGATTTCTACGTTATTAGAGTCTGAAATAAACATTTTTCGTTTACAAGGCGTATTTCAACTTGAAAGACGATTTCTACGTTTTTAGAGTCTGAAATAAACATTTTTCGTTTACAAGGCGTATTTCAACTTGAAACACGATTTCTACGTTTTTAGAGTCTGAAATGAACATTTTTCGTTTACTCGCCTAAATATAGTGATATTTTCAAATTGTTTAAACTTTTTAACTTTACCCTAGGTACAAACATTACGTTTGGTTAAAGTTTGATTCTACCATTTACTTTAGGTGAGATATGGTCCCAAGGCGTATTTCAACTTGAAACACGATTTCTACGTTATTAGAGTCTGAAATAAACATTTTTCGTTTACAAGGCGTATTTCAACTTGAAACACGATTTCTACGTTTTTAGAGTCTGAAATGAACATTTTTCGTTTACTCGCCTAAATATAGTGATATTTTAAAATTGTTTAAACTTTTTAACTTTACCCTAGGTACAAACATTACGTTTGGTTAAAGTTTGATTCTACCATTTACTTTAGGTGAGATATGGTACCAAGGCGTATTTCAACTTGAAACACGATTTCTGCGGTTTTAGAGTCTGAAATAAACATTTTTCGTTTACAAGGCGTATTTCAACTTGAAAGACGATTTCTACGTTTTTAGAGTCTGAAATGAACATTTTTCGTTTACTCGCCTAAATATAGTGATATTTTAAAATTGTTTAAACTTTTTAACTTTATACTAGGTACAAACATTACGTTTGGTTAAAGTTTGATTCTACCATTTACTTTAGGTGAGATATGGTCCCAAGGCGTATTTCAACTTGAAACACGATTTCTGCGGTTTTAGAGTCTGAAATAAACATTTTTCGTTTACAAGGCGTATTTCAACTTGAAAGACGATTTCTACGTTTTTAGAGTCTGAAATGAACATTTTTCTTTTACTCGCCTAAATATAGTGATATTTTAAAATTGTTTAAACTTTTTAACTTTACCCTAGGTACAAACATTACGTTTGGTTAAAGTTTGATTCTACCATTTACTTTAGGTGAGATATGGTCCCAAGGCGTATTTCAACTTGAAACACGATTTCTACGTTATTAGAGTCTGAAATAAACATTTTTCGTTTACAAGGCGTATTTCAACTTGAAACACGATTTCTACGTTTTTAGAGTCTGAAATGAACATTTTTCGTTTACTCGCCTAAATATAGTGATATTTTAAAATTGTTTAAACTTTTTAACTTTACCCTAGGTACAAACATTACGTTTGGTTAAAGTTTGATTCTACCATTTACTTTAGGTGAGATATGGTACCAAGGCGTATTTCAACTTGAAACACGATTTCTGCGGTTTTAGAGTCTGAAATAAACATTTTTCGTTTACAAGGCGTATTTCAACTTGAAAGACGATTTCTACGTTTTTAGAGTCTGAAATGAACATTTTTCGTTTACTCGCCTAAATATAGTGATATTTTAAAATTGTTTAAACTTTTTAACTTTACCCTAAGTACAAACATTACGTTTGGTTAAAGTTTGATTCTACCATTTACTTTAGGTGAGATATGGTACCAAGGCGTATTTCAACTTGAAACACGATTTCTGCGGTTTTAGAGTCTGAGACGAACATTTTTCGTTTACTCGCCTAAATATAGTGATATTTTCAAATTGTTTAAACTTTTTAACTTTACCCTAGGTACAAACATTACGTTTGGTTAAAGTTTGATTCTACCATTTACTTTAGGTGAGATATGGTCCCAAGGCGTTTTT